>ASSH01052091.1:0-20211 GCA_000418225.1 Zizania latifolia
CGGTTCCCCCAGAATTCTCTTGAGCACAATTCCATCACTTACAGATATGTCTCCATAACCGAGTCGGTTTTCTAATATCTAGGGATTACAACTGAAATATGCATTATCTCCTATTTATAAAGATATATGTACATATTTGATCTCTAATATCAAGTCTATGTCCGATTGCTATTTTGGCACGGATGCTTTCCTATCTGCATCGAACTCTTTTGGGCTATATCGGACTGCCATGTAGGCTAGACTCACCTTCGGTTCGATCCATCAAAACTCATCTTGGGGTATCTAAGGGTCATAACTCATATCCTCGACGCATGATGTTAGGAAAAATAATGATTTGTCACTCTTAATATGATCCCTTAATTATATTGTCACTTCGTGACAATGACACGTGAAAACATATAAGTCAATAATATATAAAATATGATGGCATAAATTACTGTCATTTTTTGACGATGATAAATTATAAAACTGTTAGGGTGTTTGGCGTGTCTAACTTTTTATGTAAGCTTTTGTAGTGTTGTCTGCCGTGTGTTTAGATCTAAACATACTCTAAAGAAAAAACATCTATGCATGTTGTAGCTAAATAGCAGCACACCCAGACCATTGTGTATGTGACAGCCTAAGACAATATGCAGTTGGAGATTTGCAAGTTTAAGAAAGAAAGAAGTCTACTTAACCCCTCAAATATATACCTGTAGACACATATTCCCCTAAAGTACAAAACCAGATTCTTAATCTCTCCATCTATCATATATCGGAGAAATTACCCCTTAAGGCGGTTTGAGATGGTGGTTTTGCCTACGTGACAGTGCACGTTGGCAGGGAACAACTGAGATGGCTTGACGTGGGTGGCTAACATGTGGGACCCAAAAATCTAACGTGGATCAGTGCCCCTTCTCTCTTCTCCTCCTTCCTCCTACCTCCTCTTTCTCTCCTAGCTACACCCTCAGCCTGGCTATGCAGGGGGCTGGGCATGCGAGGGCATGACGCATGCTAGCGTGGGCGCTTGGGCGTGACGCGAGGACATAGGTGCGGCACGTGGAGGCACAGAGGCGTGGGGGCATGGCATGCGGCAACGCGGGCAAGTGAGGTCACGACGCACGGATGCATGGACATTGGGTGTGTGGGGGGTTGGGCGGGCGGGCACTCGGGCGTATGGGGGGCTCAGGCACGGGTGAGAGGGCAGCATGTAGGGGGCTCAGGCGCGGGTGAGAGGGCGGCACGTGGGGGGCTCTGGCGTGGGGGCTGGGCGTGGGGGAGAGGGCGGCTAGGAGGGGGAGAGGGAGGAGGAAAGAGGAAGAAGGAGGAGGAGAGAAAGAGGAGGCATATTTTCTGTGTCACTGACAAGGCGATCCTACATGTTAGCCGAGCTAGTTTAATGTCTCCTGCCAGTATGAACTGTCATGTAGGTAAAACCGTCGTCTCAAATCGTCTCAGGGGATAATTTTTTTAGTATTGAACAGATAAGGGAATTAAGAATTCGGTTTTATAGTTTAGAGAAATATATGTCTACAGATATATTCTTGGAGGTTAAGTAGACTTTCATTTAAGAAAATAATAGTTCTACTGTCCCTTTTTAATAAGGTTTATGGATAAGAGAAAAGCTCGAAGCTTATGTGTCGGATAAGCTTGAGCTTGTAATCATAATAAGTCGAGCTGAGTTGGCATTTTAATTTGTTTGCTCAACGAATTGATTCCTGAGCTAGCTCATTTGTACATAAGATTATCATATATCTTTATTTTTATTTCTAATGATTATTAATTGTACACAATCTATTTCTACTTTGTATCTATATCTGTACATACTTAGCAGTTTATTAGTTAATGCTTATTATTTTGTTACTACAAGATAAATTGATAAATATTAAATTATAAAAATAATATAAACGAGCTTAACCAGTCAGCTCGCAAGCCTCGTTATCCACCCCTGCCAAGGGTTACTATACAAGTATACAGTAAAGTTTTTAAGAAATCATTTCTTGGTGCTAATAAATAGAGCTAGATTTTTCCAGCTGAAAATTGGAATGCAAACAGGAAGATTTGAAATTGATCTCAAAAGTTCGAGTTTTCGAGTTGAAGGCCCTGTGCCGAACATTACTCCTGATTTATATACAAATTACACTGTTTCATGTGAAAAATATCAAAAGTAAAATATAATTCCTACATTCCAAGCGGTAGTTTTGTTAGTTAACCAGTCAAGCTTTAGAAGCTCCCTTTAGTTACATGAGCTGTAAGAAAAGTGCCATATACTACGGTGCATGAGTAAGCATAAATTTTGTACATCAACTAATCAGTATACTACAAGATTAGGCACATTTAGGATAGCAATGGGCTTATACCAATGGATACCGTCCACCTATATGCGCGTCCATCACGATAAATCTTACCCATTAAGAAATTCATATAAATATATGAGTATAACTTTGTACCTATACACATATCCATGTAGGTAACGGATACCCATGAATTATTCATATCCCAGTATATATATTACAGTGTAAATAAATTATATAGTATTAAACTATATGACTAAATATAAGCATATTACAATGTGCCACATTAGGCACATTGGACAAGCACAAGGTTGTCCCCAAATGTCACTTTCAAAGATGGCTTGCAGCAAGTGGAGGAATAAGATGCCCGGCTCGAGGAAAAGGCACAGAAGAGAGGATGATGCTGATGAGGCTCTGAATTTGATGGCAAACACAACAAAGTCAATCAATCGCCATGGCTATCACTTTGTAGTATATAGTTTATAAACGTGCGCCCAAGTTTTGCTCTTTTTGGTTGCTCACAACACTTTCGCAAGCCTCACACAGATCTTGCTGTGGTTGGACCAAACAAGAAAAAAACAGTTAATAGAGTCAGCTTTGTTTCTCATTGACTACCCACGAGCATGTTCACGGACACAAATTGCAATAGCGCCCATCCATACACAAACTCCATTTAACTTAAGTATACAACCCTAATCCATCAAGTCTCAATCCTCTATTATGTTGTCACAGCCACAATTCCATGGGTAATCAAGCATGTCACCCATAACAGGAACAGGTATGTTTCCAGTTTTTCACCCACCGGCGTTTACAGGTATAACCAGATTTTACAGATAGTACTAAAATAATCTAGTTCATCTACAGTAACTGCATCAGTCATCAGATCATAAGCAAGGAGAGCTTTGTGCTTGATGACAGGAGTCACAATTTCTTCTCACCACCAAATGCTAAAAACCAACTGGGAAGCTTGAAGCAAAATTTTCTTCAAATGCAAAGGATCACAATGCTAACGGGCCAACAGGCAACAGATTCACTTTACCATTAGGTCATAAGAACAAAATTCGATAGGATTGATACTATCTAATCAATGGAAGAGTAGATATGTTGACAATAATAACACATGCCAAGCATAGCTTAACAACAAAAGTAAACATTCCAATAGTGTCTCCCTCTCCCAGCTAGCCCGGGATGCAGCACAACCTACTACTAGCTACAAAAATTTCCAAACGTTGCATATGAAAAAGAAAAAGCATAATCTAGAATTCAAATAGATCCCCACCTTACCACTCCCTCCAAAACGAGAAAGTTGGTCATATTTAACAAAAACAAACTTTTATCCAGCACCTAAGACACATAATCTAGAGAAGGTCAGCGACGTTGGCCGGCAGCTCCTCAACGGTCACATTGTAGAACCTCTGGATGTCAAACAGCATCCTCTCATCATCATGGGTCACAAAGTTAATGGCAACTCCCTTCCTGCCAAACCGACCACTACGACCAATACGATGAAGGTAGTTCTCAGGCTGGGTGGGGAGGTCGTAGTTTATGACAAGGGAGACTTGCTGGACATCGATGCCACGAGCAAGCAAATCGGTGGTGATAAGCACACGGGAAGAACCAGATCGGAACTCCCTCATGATGATGTCCCTAGTGTTCTGGTCCATGTCTCCGTGAGTGGCAGAGACAGTGTGGTCTCTGCTCCTCATCTTGTCAGTGAGCCAGTCCACCTTGCGACGGGTGTTCACAAAGATGACACTCTGGGTGATAGCCAGGGTCTCATACAGGTCACACAGAGTATCGAGCTTCCATTCTTCCTTCTCTACGTTGACATAGAATTGCTTGATACCCTCAAGGGTAAGCTCATCTCTCTTCACAAGAATCCTCACAGGCTTGTTCATGAACTTGCGGGTAATCTCAAGGGCCTCTGGGGCATAGTTGCAGAGAACACACCAACCTGAATTTTTGATGGAAGCAGCTGGAAGATATCATAGATCTGCAAAGGGAACACCACATGTAAGTACAAACCATGCAACTACAGCTTGAAGATGAAATGAAATACATCTTTCCGACTTGTTCATCTACCATTGGCAATATATATTAAAAAAAACATTCAGTTCATATAGTTACACTAACAGATGGCCAATCAAGCAGGTGCAGGTCAGCAAGTAAAAGAGAGAAACTGGCAGACATAAAAGAGTTTCCTCAAACTTAAATAACCAGCAGATGATTTTTTACTATAAACAAGCAAGTTGTAATCAGTATACACTCAGCCATACTAGGCAATGAATATATAGTGTATAGATACATCTAAGGTTCTTTAATCTGGAGCATATTAAAAAATAATTTGAACTGCCAGCTCCTCTAGGACCACCCATGATTTCTCAAAAACAGTAATTGTAATGTTAGCATACATTCAGAAAACAACTTGATAAAATCATTGCACAAATGTCAGATTTTGGTGCATGAAATACTATATAAACACAACAGAAGACTAATGTGCACACGAAACATTGGAGGTATATGAGAATAATGAGTCAGTCTGAACTAGTGGAGGGGATTGCTATTTAATTAACAAGAGAAGAACTTATACAGATTTTTTGCTTAATACTCCTTCCTTCCATTTCATACTACAAGTCGCATGACTTTTTAAATTCATATCTATCTAAATTTGACAGTTTAAAGAAAAATATATTAACACCTTCATGTATACCTTCTTATTTAGTAAATCAAGAAATTGTATTGTTTCAATACACCTTGCATACTCATTAACTATAACTTCATAGTATTATTTTTTATTAATAAATGATACTTTAATCTTTTTACTTTCACCACTAATTTATCAAGGACATAGGAAATATTGTGTATCGTGCTCCAATCGGAGGTTACATTGGAACCTGGACGTTCCGTGATGCCAAGTTGGGTTGGCTGATCGGCAGGGAGTAGATTGCCTATTCGGCAGAGGAAAGGGATGAGGAAACAGAGAATAGGACGAGGGATTTAGACTAAACCATGCTTAACCTTTATTCCATAATACTGCTGATATATATAGTGCTTTACATCTTATCTAAGGAAATCCTAACAATCACTGCTAATACTATTCTGATACGAATACTAACCAACATATCTTATCTGCTATTTCTAAACTGCTATTAACTCTATCCTTAGAAGGACTCTTCCTAGTAACAGACTCCTAAACTGACACAAAATAGACTCCTTTGCACTCATGCCTGGCCTGGAGCCAACTCTGCTTCCTGCCGTGCATTCCTGGGCCTCCTCCGGTGATACACAATTCCGACCCTGACACGTAGAGACATGAAGAGAAAATGCAAGCACTCGGTTCATCCTTTAGATCGAAAGACATCCATAATGCTCTCTTCACGCAGTTTCACAGGGGAGGAAAATGTGAAGACTCCCCGTAGCAGTTGCCGGTGTGATGATAATAATGAAATAATTTCTGTGTTGCACATGTAAACAAAAAATCTTGTGTAGAATACAGGGCGACAACTTCAAGTTGGGAAAGCTGTTACCATCATTGCATGTGGAAGAGATGGGGAAGAAACGAAGAAGTCGCCCATTGTATTTGGCAACGTTTTCAAAAGAATCAACAACATTAGCACGTATTGCTTGCTTTGAGTAGCTTGCTATAGAGTATGGACATACTGCTGTACAGTAGCTCACCAAAGGAGATCAATACAGCTGCAGAATAGCATTGAGATAGATTAGTTAATATTGCTGCTTTAGATCTTCACTACAGCTGCAAAATATCATTCAAAGGAAATAATTCTAAAGCAGGTTGTTCCATAGGAGGCAGCACACTACCAATCAAAACAGGATTGGGTTAGATCACGGGGTAGAATTAAAAGTTAAAACATAGGTTTTGAATTCTTTTTATTGTGTTTAGTGTAAAGAACTTCTGCTGCTTTATTTCTGTACAGATCTTTTTGGTCTAAGTGTCAAACAAGTGGCCCAGCTGCCCAGCAACACAATTTTCAGGCATTACGAGGTAAACAAATGCTCCCTTAACTATATTTCTTGTAAAGTGCAGGTTCTGCAGGTAGCCAAGTGCTATTCAGGGAAAGTATATATTAAGTAGGAATATGCTCCACCAAGCACAATACAGATCACCACAGGTCAATAGAAGCAGGGTTATTATAACAGTTCAAACTTCAAAGATTAAGCGAAAATAAGTAAAAGCATAGCTCACCTTTACATATAATCTTCGAATAAAACTAGCAACCAACACATGCAGTGCAATGCAGTATAGTAAGACGCCAAGTCTCAAGGTTGGTTGCCTCATGTGCAATCTATCTCCTGAGACCCTGTTAAATAAAAAAGGACCCTAAGAAAACATCTTCAATTAGTATTCAGTAAGAACTGAAATTACACTCACCACATTCCATCAATTCTGTCTGATATAGGTCGAGTGAACTTTGGAACAATGTGTGATATTGTCAGTGACTTGAAACCATAGGCTGAAATAACAAACAGGAAATCAACCAGAGAATGAAATAAACAATACAACCTGAATTAATTATGCTACCACTAAATTTTACCTTTATCGTCATCTTCATCATCTAATGGCTTGTCCTTCTGAACCTCTACATCAATAGCAACTTGGTCCGTATTGACTTTTCGTGCCCCTCGAATCTGAGTGACAACTGCAGCTGGGCTTACTTTGTCATTCTGCATTGGAACCGAAGCATACAAGTAAGCATTGATAAACAAAACCAGGTTAACAACAATTTGTTCCATACACTTTGTGCAGCTAAACCGCATGTAAATGATGTTCACGCACCACTTGCTCGATCTCTGAAGTGCCTGGCAAGTTAAAAAATCTGCTAGGTTGACCTGATGTCCTGTCTCGCCGAAGCAATCCTATCTGAGAATCCTTTTGGCTCAAAGAAGATTCTAGAGCCTCTGATCTACGCAACAACTCTTCCATTTTGGTTCTCTCAACCTGTAATAAAGAATCTTTGCTTCGCACAGTTACCCTTAAATCATCTGATTCAGATATCAGAGATCCTATTTTCTTGTCCAACATATCCATATATAAAGGAACTCAAGTGCAATCATAATCATTTGTACTCCCACAATGCACGCCAAACTGCAACAGTGCAGTTTCTAACCATTTAATGAAATCATTTATCTGAGATGAGTACTTTTTGCTGCTTTCTTCAGTGGTTAACAGTTCATTAGTACTTCTCGTAACTTCTTGCCGCAGAAAAGAAATCTCCGAATCTCTCTCTTGCAGTTGTGACTGAAGGTTTTCCACTTCTGCAAGAAGGCTTTCAGACAAGCTATGCAACTCATCAAACTTGTCAACAGTGATTGCAAGTTTTGCTAGGGCTTTGGTCCTAGAAACTTCAAGACTCTTTAATGTAATTTCTTTTTCTTGAAGCATTTGCTCCAAATCATTGCTTTTGTTCTCCAAAACTTCAAGCTCCTTTTCTTCTTCATCAAGTGCTTGCGTCAAACCTTCAATCTCTGCACAGTAAACCAAAAATATATCCAGAAATCAAGAAATATGTGCAGATATCTCTTCAAAATAATGCCATGCAATTACAAATAAAACAAAAATAACAAAAGCAAACCCAATTAAATAAAACTCCATCAACTCACCTTAGTCTTTTCAGCTAAGCTCATCGCTCAATTCCTTTATTCTTCCATGTTGTTCATGTGCCACCCCCTCCATATCTTTATTTCAGCATGTTTTTGTAAGTTGTGAACTTCCATTCTTGAATTTTCAAGCTCAACAGAAAGTCGCTTTGCAGAACATTCAACTTCCCTTACATGAGATGCAAGCTCTGCACTGATTGTGCTAATTTGGATATGTTTTTCTTGAAGCTCCTGCTACTGCTGCAAGTCAAGAACATTGGCCTTTAGTTCCTTTGTGTTGCCTTCATTACTGTTCTGAGTAGTCTTTATGGCTGCAACTAACTGGTTAACTACTGATTTTATATGGTCATCTGCAGATAAATGATTCTGCACAATAGAACAGCTCTGATTACCAGACTCGATACCAGTCATTCCTTCAATCTCAGCAACTGAACTAGTACATGCTTCATAAAGCAAACTCATATTTCTGTGCATTGATAAAATGCTCTGGCAAATCTAGGTCTTCTAATACTTCTTCAATCCTCTGAAGAATGGAGTCTTTTTGAAGAAATGAGTCCCTTAAAGCAGTAGCTGAATTCCGTATGTAAGAGAGCTCTGATTCCAAAGCTTCAATTCGATCCGCATCTGCATAGGATTTGATCTTGGATTCCAACTCTATCAGCAATGCATCCTTTGACTGCAGTTCATGCAAAAGCTTCTCAAGCTCCCCAGATTTCTCCAACAGAGTCTGCTTAAGGTTGTCACGCTGAACTATCAAACCCTTGCCATTTGCAACAGCAATACTAAGCTTTTCCTTGACAGAAGAAAGTTTATGCTCCATTTGTTCAAGTTCAAAATCTTTTTTGTGCAGCTCAGCACGAGAAGTTTCGACAGCTCCATCTAGCTTTGCCAAGCCATCCCTGAGGACTGGAACTTCAGTTTCTAGTTGAATGTTTAGTGTGCCGAGCTGGTCGATTCTACCCTGCAGATCAGAAAATACAGGTACAATTTCTTCTTTGATCACATAGGCAAGGGCAAAGACCACTTTTCAAATGAATTTTGGTCAACAATATTGCCTTCTTGCAAGCAGATCTTTGATAAGTGAATTTCTTCTGCCATATTTTCAAATTTCTCAATGTATGAAGCCACCCCCTCCTCGATACATGGAAGTAATGTGGTAAGAATATGGTGTTCCTTGTCGGACATTTCCACTACACTATTAACCATCAAAGGAAGAACTATTGATGAGTGGTTTGCAGAACGAAGAACCAATTTTTCTGCTAAAGTGAGGCATCTATCATGCAGTTCATCCTGCGCCACACTTCTACCCAAAGAAACTGATTTAAGCTCCTCATTGCACCTGGCATTCAACTCTTTGATTACAGTTTGGTAAATATCAACACTGGTACTTGTGCACAGGCTTTCCTCAATTAGTTGCTCTGTAAGTTGTCCAAAGTATGTTTCCATATCTCTGGTGTGCGACTCAAGCTGCTTATGTTTAGCATATGAAAGATGCAAATCCTGTGAAAGGGATGTGAGCAAGTTGGCACCGGATGAACTGTCGCCTCTGTTAATTCTTTGAAATCAGAACTAGTTGGTATCTTCACAGGATCCATCTCCACCTGCTGGTGTTCCCCTAGTTGATTGTCATCATCATCATCAGCCATGCCACCTTGGGAAGATGTGTGTGATTCCATGGTTTCATTTAAAGTGCAATCTGGCAGTTTCTCACCAACATCTACCTCCCCTGGCTGAGCTCCTTCTACAAGATCGCCACAACCATCTGCACTGGTAGCCCCAATTGCTGGACCTTCGCCATCACCTGGTAAAAGGCTTTCATGCTCTAAACTGACCTGATCACTAATACCTACATCCTGTGCATTACAATCATCTCCACCTTCCTGCACAGGCAAGACCTCGGTATTATCCACAGTGCTAGACTCTACGGTACCAGGCTCCTGTCCATTGCATTGCTCCACCTGCAACCTCCTGGCTTCCTGCATTGACAGATCAGTATTACAAACAATAATTACTCAATCAAAGTTTCAAATCCCCATCCCACCAATAAGCACAAGCTTAGCTTCACCTCAAATGGTGTATAATGGCTGCCCCCACTCTCCCCGGCTAGCAACTTCAGTCCAACAGGAGATTTCGGCTCCGGTACGGCCTCCTCCGCTTCTGCCCCTGACTTCGATGAGCCCTCCTCAGTCTCCGCATCTGCCTTGGCTTTGGCCTTCTTACCAGGGCCTTTCTCCTTCCTGAACTGCCGCAGCTGCACGCAAACAACCCAAAACGCTCGATCAGGGAAAAAAAACTTAAAAAATCATCAAAACAACGAGTTCGTGGGATTCAGTACCTTCTGACGCCCGGCAGCGAGGAGATCAGTGCGATTCCGTTCCCGCCACCGCCGCCATCCCTGCGATCCATGCGGAGAGATCTCCCTGTATCACTTTGTCGTACTTGTTAGTACTAGTAGTGTACCTGTGCTAACGCTACGATAAAAATTAAAAGAACAGCAAATATTTTAAAGTTGAAGCGAATAACAAAATAAATTAAGATTCATGTCAAAAGAGATCGACGGCGAATCAAAGAGTCTATCCTATGCAACAAATATTCCTGATACATCATGCAAAATATTCTGAAGCAACAGATTGAATCATTCAACTGAAAGAAACACGATGCTTTTTTACTTTTTCTTTCTTTCTTATAATAATTAATAACAACAAATTTAATCGTATTACAAGTCTAATTTGAGTTTGCAAAACAGGCATGTAAATGAAATACCCACAAAACAAAAAGAGGATGCCTCGAATACATCCTCCAGTAATGGATTACTAGACCGCAAATACATGCAACCCCAATACAATAAAAAACACATCTTTGGTCTCCAATGTTAATTTTCTCTTTGGTTAATGCTAGTTCACACATGTAATATTTGGTTAGATCACCTAAAGAGATACCGTAATTGACTCGATGTCTTCATCTAGACACATCTCATGCTTCTAGTTTGTATATCTCTATGATAAGATAATAGAAATAGTCAGTATGGATACAGCTGAGAATTGGTTAACTCCATTACACCTATTCCAGATTCACTTATAGAATACTTCACACAAGGTTACCTTCATTCAATTGTAGACCCACATAAACTCATCAAGACATAGCATCATCAGGTTGTTGGATAATAAACAGTGATAAAATCATTCAGTGGTTGCAAATGTGCTACCATGGTCTATCATGATCTATCTAGTATCTCCACATCTGCAAGCTTGCTTTAGATATTGCAGCATATTCCTACCAGAACATAAATATGAGAAAGAAGAGTTGGTAAAGTTGTCCAGGATTAATTCCTGAAAGTTCAAATGCAAAACCAAGCCGAACATTGGACAGATATATCTTGATAGCAGAAAACATACAACATGTTGCTACAACAGCATCCTCAGGTGGGTCCTGCAAAATAAGGAGAAATTGAATTATCGTAGTTACCTAAGCATCAACCAATTCAGCTATAATTAAACCACTGATCATTTGTTTAGTCACACACACATGACATGACCCTGTCCTAAGTTCCTTATTTTTTCTCTTTCATAAAAGAGAATAGTAGGAGACAAGGTAACAAATTTTGCATGTAAAATTTGTGAGTAGATTGCTTACACTGCATATGGAGCAAATTGCATAGCTTTCTTCCAGATTTCCAAGCAAATTTATTGCATAGCAAAGGCATGTCATTCGGAACTATTGACTACTAAACCTACTTTTTTTACAAAGATAACACAAACACTTGGCTTCTGTTTGTAAAAATGAAAGACCTAAGGTATAAAACAATTGCTTCGAGTCAAATACAGGATCAATGCACCATAACTGCTAGTGAATTAGTTTATATAGTAGTTGCAATATTTTTGATAGAAAAATAAATGAAATTGAGGTGAACATACCTTGAACTTTTGCCTAGAACCTTCTTCAAGCATCATATAGAAAGATCGCTCCTCTTGTGTGAAGTCTAGTTTGCTCAGCTGAATAGTTTTTGGTGGTAATTTAATGATTGGTTCTTCATCGATTAGTGTTTCTATATTGAAACAGTCCAAAAAATAGATTAATGAGATAGCATAGGAAGTTCAGAACAACTGAGAACCAAATGACAACCATAAACACTGAAAGTTTATCTTACAAATTTAAGATATGCAAGAAAGAACTGAACACATTGACACAAGCAACATACAAATGAAGTGGCTGAGTAAGCAAACGGTATTAGATAACCCTGATAACTATTGTCAACAATTACTTTCAATAGAGTTCATGATACCATTTATCTAAAATGCCAGTGTATTATCAGGTTTAGCCAAGAGCAGTCCATCAAAAGAGTTATCACTTGTTTAGTCTGTCCTGATTTAGTATAGGACAAGTGATCTTGGTCTGGATGGACAGGCCAGACAAATTAAACAAGTTCACCACCACTGTGTTTATACAAGGGTGTAAATCAATTGAACTGACACCTGCTCATTCCTCAGCTGCTTAATCTCAATCTCTTCATCCAGCTGCACACATATGGCACATATCTCAATTTCTTACATCAAAATTACGCAAACAAGTCAAGAGAAAATTTTGAATAGCAACAGACATCTTCAGCACACTAAAGAAAAGAGTGCAAATGATTAAAGTAGTCAGTTATTTCTACCATGGTTATTTAGAGAGTGCACTCTCAAATTGGAACATGGGTGCTTCTATAATCAAAATAATAAAAATATAATAAAAAACCAGTAGTAGATGGTGGGGGGATATTTTAGCAGTTAAGAGAACTGTCCATGTAAGTGGCAGTGAAGAAATTTAAAATGTTGTGTCAAAACAAACTATTGTTTCAGGATACCAATTTATTCCAACTTTCCAAGAGAGTGGCCTCTTACAAATCTCAAGCCCTTCATCTTGCTCTGAAACAAAGCCTGGACCACTATACATGTTCTTCATTAGAAGGGTGCATGATTTATCAGGATAAAAATGAACACTGCTGCAGCGAGCTCCAAAGTGGCAGTCCGCTGTCTTGAGGTGAAATGGGCAATGGGCCTTATCCTATACAGAAATAAACAGTAATCTTACATTGGTGCAAAGGAAGGCTTAAGTAGAAAATGAGATGTATTTTCTGAGATGTATTTTCTCTCTAATGTTGCCATAGAGATGCATCTTTCCCTGTCCAATTGAAAAGGCAATCATGGAACATGCCTGTTCCGTTCTAAAATCTGGAGTCTCTTGAGCAACTTTCTCAAGTACTTCCTGAGCTGACAAGGACAATTCTATCCTCCAAGAAGCAAAAGCTACAGACTGTGGTGGGAGTGGATTTGATGTAGGTCTATCATCCTGTGAGGTATTTAGCATGCCCTTTTCAAATGAAAATTTTGGATATTTGAGCAAGGAGGAAAACAAAGGTAACTTTATTCCTTATAGAAGTTGGACCTGCTGAATTGGCTGTTTATCCTTGGCCTTCTTTGGTACTTTGGCCTTGTTCTTCTTCACGGTGATCTCATTTCCTTGCCATATAATCTCTGCTGGTCCATCTTCAACATATCCATATTCCTCTACCTCTTCTGTTTCATTCCCATGGCCATCTTTATACTGCAAGTAATCATGATAACACTATAATTAGAGCCGCACATTAGCATATTCATCCAAGTTTTATTAGAGTAGAAGCGAAGCACATCCATTCAATAAACGAAGCGAAGGAAGTACGGTAAAAATTGAGTAAACAACTCGCTAAAAATACATTTATCCGGCAGATGAAGCTAACGAAGAAGGATTGATGTTTGGAAAAAAAAAGGAGAGAGCAACATACCACATCGCGAGAAATCTTCGGGAACCGTCGACTCCTCCCTCGCTGCCGCTGCGGCCTTCTCCGCGGCGCGTGCGGCGGTGGCCTCTAGCCAGCGGTGCTCGGCGTCCTCGAAGGTGCGGCGCGCGCTTGGACTCCTCGGCCTCGGCCTCCTCGAGCTCCCGGAGGTGGCGCATGCGCTACTCCTCAGGGTCATCGGCGACCTCCTCCGCAGCCCAAATCATCAAAACAAAAACGAGTTCGTAGGATTCAATACATTCTTACGCCCAGCAGCAAGGAGATCAGTGTGGTTCCTGTTCCCACCGCCGTCGCCCCTGCGATCCATGCGGAGAGATCTCCCCAGAGGCGGTCACGTGAGGCAGGCAGGCATCAATTCCGCCAAACCCTAGCCAAGCCGAATCGAATCGGCGCGCACAGGAGCTCACGAATCGGACGAGGCTCGCCGGCGAAGGGGGAGAGATCTGCGGATTCCCGCGATTCTGAAAAATGGCGATGGCGAGGGAATCGTGGGTTTGGATTTGGAGGGGATTCGGGCGGCGGTTCGTCGTCGCGGTCGTGGGTGGTCATCTGGACCCTATCGCGCACGGAGAGGGAGGGAGGGGGAGTGGCGGTTGCAACGGTGCACGCGGAGAGGGTGGGAGGGGGAGTGGCGGTTGCAATAGAGATTAGAGTGAAGGCCTGTGCGAGGCTAGGGAGAGGCGGGCCATGCGGGATTGCGAGCGTGCGGGGCAGAATAAAGGCTGAGATTTAACCAAAGCGAATAAAAAGCTAGGATCTTTTAGAGGGATGATGTGTTCATCCCCTCAACTCGCCAATTATATAGTATATATATATATATAATATATATATATATATAAATAGTAGTGTGTCCGTGCTAACGCTACGATAAAAATCAAAAGACAACAAATGTCTTAAACTTAAAGCGAATAATGAGATAAATTTTCATTGCACATCAAGGTGTCGAGTGCTTCTTTCATTATTTCTAGGATTTATTTTAAGAACATGGAGAAAAGCTACATGCCATTCATTAATAAAGCAGTGAAATATATAAAATAACCAGCACAAACTTCAGAATTATATTAGAGTTCAATAATAACAATTGAACTACAAAGAGAAGGCAATACTTCCATAAAAGGAATAAATATTTGCTAGATTTTGAGTACAATGATACAGCTATAGCATTGTGGCACGAATACAATAAATATGTTAGTTGTGGACCTCATTGATATACACAGGACAAAGAGCTGGATGTACAATTCCATTTAAAAAGAGGAGAGGAAAGAAAAGAAATGGTCGTATTGATAGAATTAACAAGGGGAAAAATCACATGAGAGACTGGGAAAAACATGTATAATCTTCTGACCACACTGCATGACCTGTAAAAGTTTATGCTTGAGCTAAAAGGTATTCATGACTGTTATTGTGAAATAAACCAAGTCTGAGCTCATGTGGGCTGTGATCTGTGGTAGAAGGCAGCACACCTTAAGGCCACTGATTCATTTGAACGCATGGATATTTTACTTTTTCTTCAAAAAAAAACTGACTGCACCTTCTACAGTACAATTCTGGTGCTTCATATAAACAATACCACAAGTCGTTATCACCTGTACCAATGATCATTTTGATATTTCAATATGAGAGAGGTAAGTGGAGAAAATTCTTGAATCTGTTTACCAATGATTGATGAATAGCAGGGGATCATCATGAGTCTGGTTCATATGATAGTTATGTTGTTAGTGTCTTAGTGATATTAGCATCTATGCACTGAAGTATAGAAGACCACTGAAGGCTACGTGAGCACAGGTTAGACTGCCGATTGAGAGTCCAGAAATAAAAAAAGAAAAGAGGATTCAACATCTTTTGTCCTTGTGCAAAGAGTTAAAGTCTCTAGATAAAGACATTCGTACTTGTCAAATGTTGCTTCCCTTCCATAGCCTCCATTTTCAATTGGCAGGATGAACAGAGAAAAGGGCCACCCCAGGGATCAACTCTTGAATGCTTCGGCATGTAACAGAGATGCCCTCACCAGGTTTCATCTCCAATTGGCAGACTGCACAATTGTGCAGCTTGAACATATTTCCTACTAGATAATTTATTTTTAACCTGTGAATAAGCTAAAAAAGTTTAGTCTGCATTTCATGAAATGATTTACATATTTACATTCCTTGGCAAATCTCAATGGCAGAAAGATAATCTATCATATGATTTAGAAACAATTAGCACTGAAGTATAGTTAAATTTGGGTAAGACTCATGAAAAAAACCACATCCAGTTTTCATCACTTTCAGCATCAACAATGCCAAATGCTAGCGGAAACATCATGTGATCAATGTCGATAGCTGAAGCACATAGCAATGTCCCAAGATACTTTCCCTTCAAGTCTACCTTATTATGGAACCTATCAAAATCCATAATTAGGAGCTATCCATATAATTAACTTATTATGTATATAAAATGAGCCATGTGCATTACAAAAGGAAGTAGATATTGTTCTCACCTTTCAACACATTAAAACAGCTCATCTAATTTGCTTCAGAACTCCATTCGCAAGGAGATCATTGATGTTATCAAGAAAACTGGTGGCCAGAAAATCAATGAAAATTTGCTTACTTGATGTATTTGTTTTTGTTTTACAAACTGAGAACTGCAGACAGTACATAGAGTGGCTAGTACATGGGATAGAGCTTCATAAGCTGCTAAGTGAAGTTCACCTCCAACCTTCTCTAGTGAAAAAAAGGGTTAAAATGGTACTAAGAAATTTTACATGAAGAAACTGCACATCACTGGAGGCAAAATATTCAATAACATGTTAAATAAGAGGCTAACCTCTGTAGCATAAGTACGATGCTGGATAACTTTTGGACAGAACTCCTAGAGGAATGATAATGTTGAATAAAGAGAAATATCAGAACTGTAATGGTTATACCATCTGACAACAGAACTAATGCACCTCATGGACCAAATCTGTAAATATTGCAATAGGAAGTTATCAATTTTACAATTAAATGGCGAGAGAAACTGGATCTCTAGCAGTCACAGATTCCAAAACTATAAATGTTGCTCTTTTTGTTTAGCATCCCGCTATTCACATATTCAGGTGCAACATACCTAACAGCAGATTAAGAAGAAATTAAGATATGCTTCTTTCCAAATGCACAAAGGACAAACAAAGTAGGACATTTATGGAGTAGAAGAAAGGTATACCCATATGTTCCCATCACTCTTGTATTGATGTAGCTTTTGTCAGAATTCAGTAGTTTGGCCAACCCAAAATCAGACACCTTGCTATTGAATTCGTCATCGATTAAGATATTACTTGACTTGATATCTCGGTGCACGACTTTGGGGTCTATGGCTTCATGTAGGTATGCAAGCCTGAAAATCATGAAATCAGCTATATTAGCATGTTTTGGGCTTTAAAACCTGTCCTCATATGAGAAGCTTTATTTTATGGGAAATAATTTTGAGTGAGGTCCAAACTGCGATCTTACGCTTTTGCAGTGCCAAGGAGAATCTTCATACGGTTTTCCCAAGTAAGGACTCCATGTTCATTCATGGCCCCATGAAGCCATTGTTCTAGGTTGCCATTGTTAACATATTCATAGACAAGTATCCTGCAGGTAAATATTCAGAAAAGGTCAATGTACAGTGAGAAACAAGGCATCAAGGAAAGCACATTATGCGCAACCAAAAAACACAGAATTTACTATATATGATGGATAGATTCATATAAAATGGGCCGAACAGCAAAATTAAGTAAGCAGAACAAAGGAAGCTGAAAGGAAGAAATGGTCACCTATGTATCCCTTCCACACAGTACCCCAAAAGCCGCACAAGATTCTTATGCCGAACATGACCGATGGGCGATGGCTTCTACTTCGACTCTAAATTCCTTCTCTGCCTGCCCCCTGCAAACCCAATTGACAAATCTTAGCTCAAGGTAAACATACAGTAAACTCACTAAGGCAATATAAACTTACACATTGTTAAGGATCTTCTTCACAGCAACTTCAGTCCCATTCATCAGTCGACCCCTGTAAACAATTCCATAGCCACCCTCTCCAAGTACATTACTCTTTGCAAACCGGTCAGTTGCATACTCGAGGTCCCTCAAGGTGAACCAGTGACCCCAACCCAAATGTGATAGCTCAGGCAGGCCAACCAGCGGTGAAGCAGACGCATACCCATACGGTGAGCTGCCTTTCCTAGCCGGACCAGAGCTGCTATAATCTTCAGAATATGAGCTCCCAGCCTTCTCGATGTTGTACACTGAGCTGCATTGGCTGAATGCGTCGACATCAACAGATCTACTCTCTGCCAAATGGGAAACATCCTTCGTCTGTGAATATTTATCCTGGACTGGCATGATGGGTGCTCCACTGTCATGAAGGCTCTGTGCATCAACTCTGTCAACATTGATATCCTTTGATACAATAGGGATCTCCATTTGCGATGTACTGTCAAATCCTTTCACCGTCTTCTTTTTCCTTCGGAACGAGAGCCACAGTGCTATGATGAACAGAACCTGCCTGAAGAACAGCCCAACCACCGGCGCCGCCTGCCTCTCCTCCCTGTAGAACTCGAATTTGGCACCGCCGCTAGCCTCGTGCCCGCTGTCGTAGCCATGGCCACCGCTGCCGCCATGGCCAGCCCTGCCATGGCTCGTGTCAGAACGTGGCCAGGAAGAATCCAACCGGTCATTGGGATATAGTCTGATGAAGAACCAATCACCGAATCAAACAGACGCACCAATCACCATTGTCATTCTATCCGCACAACGCAACTACTGAAAAAATGATTTTTTTCGTCAGGATAAAGAGAAATGGACCTTCATCGAGTTCTTGGGCCAAGAGGCTGTTCTTGGGGTGGTCGTCGTTCTCGTCGTCGACGAGCCTCGACGGCGACGCCGGCGAAAGGAGCCCCATCGGTGGAGGCAGCGGCCAGGTCGATGGAACCCTAGTGCGGAGGGGGCGGAGGAGCCGGCACAGATTAGGGCCACGGAAAATACTCTATTCAAATACTGATTGCTTCCGCTTTTAACTGAGCTTTCACGGGAGATGGAGGCCAGCGAAATTAGATTAAATTAGAACAAAGGGCTCAGATTTAATAGAAGCGAGGGAAAGACTGAGATTTACTTAAGGAAGGATAGATTTATACATCACATCAGTAAAAATAAAGATATTTAACGCAATAAGAAAACTTTGCACAAGATTAGATTTGTAGTGAGTAGGGCATTCGTAATTGAAACGACAGTAGCGTCAAGCACCAGATGTAGCTGAAACGAAGAGCATGTCAATACCATGCATCAAAAAGAGAACAACAACCTTTCAAGACTATGAGGACACAGCTAAAAAATCTAATCTTTTTATCATAGCTAGATAAAACTTGATGGGAAAACTGTGTGACACCGTCGGCCGGCGTGTCATCGTAAGGCTACCAGCGGGCGCTGGCAGCGACTCTGTTTGAATTGGGCGCGAACGGCGAAGTGTGCTGTGTAATAGAAGCGTATAGTGTGAAGGCGTATTGGTAATAAGAAAACGTAAAATAGCTGGAGTTTGTAATGGAAAGCGTATTTGCTAGTTGCCGCTAGCGGAGAAACAGTATTTGTGTGTCGGATGGGAAACAGAGAAGTGCTGCGACAGCATTCTGCCGTTACCCTTCGTTTTTCCCCTTTGCTTTTCTTTCTTCCCTGGCGATTTCTTGTTAATCCTCACCGGCGATCGTCGTCGCTGGAGTAGGGATATAACAAACTGGAACCCAGATCCAGCACTAGCAAAAGGAATCCCCCCAGACAAAGTCCCACCGAATCCACCCAGATCCAAACTCGAGAGCGGCCAGATCGAGTCCCCGACGCAAGCAGAGACCAACCAGAAAATCCCGATCGAGCAGTCACGAGACGGAGCGGCGAGGGGCCGCGGCTTTACCTGACTAGCGGGAGAGCGGATCGATCCGGAGGGCTTGGGCTGTGTTGAAAGCACCGCGGCGTCGAATCCGAGATCGGCGTCCCGGACTCGATTCGATCCGACGGGACTGCGCGGCGGCTGGCTGGCTGGCTGGTGAGCCCTTTCCTCTTCGTCTCGGCGACGGCGAGCGAGGAGGCGATTCGACGGTGGAGGCCGGAGGGTTCGGGTTGGGTGAGGAGAGAGGAGGCGGAGCGACGCGACGGTGGACGGTTTTGCTCGACGGAGGCCGAGTCAAGTCGGGTTTGCTTCTGCTGCTGCGACGATTCGAGTATGGCCTTCCATTTCTGTCAAATTTTCTGTGAAAAGATTTCGAAATTTGCGTCGAATTCGTCTGAACAGTTTTTATTTTTAATTTTTTTTAATGATTTGTTATTTTGGAGGAATCTTGATGCAAAAACACGTTACGAAATTATCTCTGGCGACACGATTTGGATCTGCAAACCAACTCAACGTAGCAAATTACTGCTCCCTCCGGTTTCAAATACTCTTGATATTCTGATAACTTTGTTTCAATTTGTAAGTCATTTGAATTTTTTAAAACTAAACTTTTTAAATTTTAATT
>KE371882.1:13262-23637 GCA_000418225.1 Zizania latifolia
GAGGGCACGCGTGGAGGAGGCGCGGCGCGGCCAGAGCGCGCGCGGCGCGGTCAGTGCGCGCGTGACGCAGCGACGAGGAGGAACGACACTCCAATGACGGGAACGCCTGCGTCATCTTGTAGAACGTCGACTCCAAGCTAGGGAACGCCTACATCCACACCGGAACGCGACATCTACAGCAACAAACATCATCGATTGGTTATTTCTAAAACCTGTGCACACAAACTGTTTGCTGAAATGTCTAGATGAATCTGTTTTTCTGGACTGCATGAGATATACTTGATGAAATGTTTATGTGATGCCATGCAAATGTCAAGAGTTTGTGTATGCACTTTAAAAGGTTTATGTTGAGTATTTTTATGAGCAATGAAATAACGTTGTGTCCACCATTGTTGTGATTTAAGAACAATCTATTTGCCGTGGTTTGTTTCATGTTTGTTCTTTTCGGCATATTTTCTGAGGAGGTGTTTGTGTTCTGACTTGCTTGGTGTGACTTATACTGGCACAGTCTTGTGCATATACTCATTGAGTCACGAGCAAGTCAGACGTCTGAGGTTGGGGAAGTGTATTCTGAAGTTGCTATCAGATTGCCAGGTGTGACCTTTGTTCAAACTTGATCTGATTCTAGATAAGTCACCTGCAATTCTGATGTCAAGTTTCAGGAATTTATTTCTTCCGCTGCGAGTTTTATTTGCGCCCATTCACCCCCCCTCTGGTCGCCAGTTTCGGTCCAACAGCCATTCCTTATTAATAAGGATTTGTTACGCGTGATATGCCGACGACTTACTACTGGGAATCGTGGGTGCCGTATTTCTTCTCATAGAAATACAAAAACGTATCACCCACTTCCTACAATCCGGCCTGAACCTTTGGGTAGGCTCCGCAGGAGAAACTCCCATAGCTGCACGGAGTACGGTAGAATTCCTCGGTACGGTCATTCGGGAAGTCCCCCCGAGGACGACTCCCATACAATTCTTGCGAGAGCTGGAGAAGCGTCTACGGGTAAAGCACCGTATCCATATAACTGCCTGCCACCTACGCTCCGCCATCCATTCCAAGTTTAGGGACCTAGGTTATAGTATCCCTATCAAAGAGCTGGCGGAGGGGATGAGCGGAAGAGGTCGTCTACTGGACGCGGTTCAACTAGCGGAGACTCTTGGAAAAGATGGACTAAAAAGTCCCCAAGTTAGCGTATTATGGGGGACCGTCAAGCACATCCGGCAAAGATCAAGGGGGATCTCGTTGTTGCATAGCTCAGGTCAGAGCAAGGTGCCATCAGGCGTTCAACAGGCAGTCTCACGATCGGGCATGAGTGTCCTGAAGAATAAATTGTATACTCCCTTTGGTCGGAAGGCGGCGGGGGAAGGAAGGGGACACTGGGCGGGATCTTTCAGCAGCGAATTCCCCATACAGATAGAGGCGCCTATCAAAAAGATACTCTGAAGGCTTCGGGATCGAGGTCTCATTAGCCGAAGAAGACCCAGGCCAATCCACGTGGCCTCTTTGACCAACGTCAGCGACAGAGACATAGTAAATTGGTCCGCGGGCATCGCGATAAGTCCTCTGTCCTACTATAGGTGCTGCGACAACCTTTACCAAGTCCGAACGATTGTCAACTACCAGATCCGCTGGTCCGCTATATTCACCCTAGCCCACAAGCACAAATCTTCGGCGCGGAATATAATCCCAAAGTACCCCAAAGACTCAAATATAGTCAATCAAGAAGGTGGTAAGACCCTTGCAGAGTTCCCAAACAGCATAGAGCTTGGGAAGCTCGGACTCGGTCAAGATCCGAACAACGACGGAGCACTCAACTACATGTTTAATAAGTAGTTGTCTTTTTCTATTTTGATTTTTGCGAACAGGCGTTTACATGAGATTAGTTGAGTAGGCTTGCCTTAGTTGTCTGCTATAAGATAGCTAGTTGTGGGGCTTTCGAAAAAAAAGGCGGAAGGCTTCGCTATCGCTCATGGCTTGTATTGTAGTCGTAGTCTTGTAGTCGGCCCTCCATGCCTCTTTAGTCTTTCTAATCCGGAGGCCTTTTTCCTTCATTCATTTTGCGGTAGCTTACGCGTCAGAAAAAGGCCTCCTTTCCGGCCCGGAAGATCGCTTCGCTTCTGGCGACTAGCTTCTACCCACAATGGCTAAAGCTACCTTGAATCAATCAATGAATGAATGATTCGTAACCCCCATGGGTTCGAGGACCCGTTGGTCAAAGGAAGGGGGGTCCAGATTCCAGGACGGAGCCGTATGAGGCGAGAGTCTCACGTACGGTTCCTTTGAGAAGGGTGTGATACCACCACCTATCAGGCCCGACGAGCGGTCCACGGAGCTGCATCCCTACTCACCCGGTCTATGCACATCGCTCTTTCCAGGAGGTTGGCCGCCTATCCTAGATCTTCCCATTCCCAAGAAGATCCCTTGTTCGATCTGGTTTAGTATCAAGGTTCTTCTTTTTCTGTTTCTATATATATGGGTCCGTGCAGCATTTCCACGATATCGTTATGATCAATTAATGGGACTTGGCCGGAAAGTGTTCTTGCCTCTATCATTAGCTCGGGTAGTCCCCGTTTCAGGTGTTTCAGTCACCTTTCGATGGCTCCCTTAATGTATGTGCCAGGAAGTTTCTTCTGAAGGGGGCTACTCCCCGAAAATGCCCCGCCCCTTGTTCGTTTGTCGTTGGGGATTCATTGCTCGTTCTGCGGTTATAAGTAACGTAGCCAGCCAAATTTGGAGAATAGGGCTGCGGGCAGGAGGGCTTTGTTTGTGCAATCTTGCTCGCAACACCCTCTCCTCCGGCGAACCTACGATCGCCGTCTCTAACTGAATGCTCAACTGAGGTCGTGTACAACAACCTTAACCGCACAAGCCTGGGCTGGGCCTACCCCCATCCCTAGAGGAGCCGTATGAGGCGGAAGCTCCACGTACGGTTTTGAAGCCGAGCCTTTCCAGCAATGGGGCCTAGGGGCCGATATGATGATTGGTTTAGGTAGGGCGGCCGGCCTACTATGGGCACCTGTAGGGATTAGTGCGTGAGACCGCGATCCACAAACTGACGCATGGGACTCACCCTTGACTTGGGAATGGAAGAAGGGAAACATAGCATGTCACAAGAGCGAGGCGAGGGGGCTCCGCCCTACAGCGAGAGGGGCGCCTCGCGAGCCGGGCTTTGGAGATGAGGCCTTTTGGCGAAGCCAAGTCAATTTCGGGCCACCAAACCCTGCAACTGAGGAAAAGGCCCTATGGGGTAAAGGGAAGCGTGTACGTTGTCACACTCCCTGCCCTCCAAAGGTGCCTAGAGGACGGGCCAGACGCAGCAGAGCGACGCCCCAGGAGCGGATTCCCCACGAGCAGGGGGACAGGAGACGGCCATCTCGAGGCACATCACGACCTACAGGCAACACCGGCGAGACCCGGGAAGGTAACCCGATTGGGAGTCAGAGGATCCATAGTACCCGCAGCCTCCCGGACTTCATATTCATCATTTTCTAAAGAAAGGGTAAGGGATCTCTTTTCTGCAACGGAAAAAAATCTGCGGAGCTGATTTGACTCAGCACAACCTAACGATACATCCAATACCAATGATCTGTGCCTACCGATACGATACTCAAAAAATTACTATATAAAGAGCTAGTGTCAATAAAAAGGCTAATGACAGAGAAGAGTCAATCTCCTTTACTCCTCCCGACACCTCAAGATGAGAAAATCCCTCCATCTAGGCGGGCGCCCATGCCTACTCAGGGAGCTACTTCTACCACGGCTGACACATTATCTCCACAAAGACCAACGACCCATCCCGAAGAGAAGTTGACTGACGGGGATGTCTCGAGAAGAAATTCCAGAATTGGTAGCCTCCCAAATCAAACATACATTGACAGGGGTTGCCAACAAAAAGAGAGGAAAGAGGCCCTAGTGAATTTGATATGGTACCGTACCCCAAGGAAGGGGTATACTATACTGTGCCAAAATGCAAAATTAAGGTCTTCAACCAAGGCCTGTAATCAATATGAACTGAAATCCGTTTCCTTCACTTCATCAATCGATGAGTATCAGAATAACCATCGATCGTAGAGGTTCGGGAATGACATGACCCATTCATGCGAAGGGAGTTCATCTCTATCAATCGGCGAAGCCTCCCAGTAGTAGTCGTCTTCTCAATCGGTGAAGCCTAGTTTCCAAGCCAATTGAACTTCACCTAGCCTGACACCTCTCTATCTAGAAGAGCATGACTAGGTAAGCTGTGGATCCCTTTCAATCCGAGATACCTCTTTACACAATGCATCCGCAGTGGATGGTGATATTTTGGGAAGTAAAGGCACTACAGAAAAAGAAGGAATATCTGGCAGGCCTTAAGGAGAGATAGGGAAGTCCCAAAAGGTTTTCACTACTGGCTGACAGGGTTGCAGCTTGGCTCATAAAAGGTTAGCTTACTGGCTTGATTGTTTGATTGACCGGAGAATGCTACTAGATGATATTATAAGACAGTCTAGCTTTACTTGGATAGAGCAGAAGGAAGCATAAGTAAGCGAGCTGCATGAACCTTGTTGATCAGCGAAGAAAGACCAGCATCTGGCTTGAAATCGGACTTCACTAACCCGTAAGTTTGGTTATCTGAGCTAGCCAATATGGAATGGGTATCCGATACATATTCTCTGGAATCTTAGCATTTCAGCGCGGGCCAGTCGAGTTTCTGAAAAGACTAGCAGGGCATTCTATTTATCAAGTAAGGTGTCTGTGCAAAAGTTTCTTCTCAAGCATCAACACATCAGACAAATAGGAAGCGAAAGCAACATCAAAGACTGGAGAAGTAGGCGACTCAAGGCAAGGAATTTCCGTTCTAGTATTTTTTCGTTGCTAGGTAGGTCCCACTATCTCTTCATTCAGTAGTTGAAGCTTATCCGTAGAGAAGTTACAGAAGTAGGATGAGAAAATCTATCTACATTTTCATTCACTTGACTTCGTAGATCAATGGTCTACGGGGAAGCAGTCGAGGAGCAACATGCGTTCATTTATGTGGAGTGAATGTGAGTGCTAATCCCACAGATCTTAGTACTACCGCTTTCCATTTCTTAGTCCTACCGCTTTCCATTAGCTGTCTTCTTTCTCTTGGTTTCGGGATCTACTTTCATGAGGTCAGGCGATCCATCACCTTCGGACCAGTGAAAAACATGGGTTAGAGCTCGATTTGGATTGGAAAAAGCCAGTGATGCGTCGTTGAGTGAGCAGGGAAAGGCTGATTATTTAAATAGGGAAGTAGGCAGGAATGAGGCTTTCTTTCGAGCAAGTACTGGTGGATAAGGCAGGGAAGATAAAAATAAATACTACTTTTTGGCCAGCTGGAAGAGAGTGACGTTGAGCAAAGACAGTGGAGGAGGCTTGGGAATATGTTGAAAGAAAAGGAAATGAATGGAGTGATTAAGCCTAACCTGTGAAAATCCGCGAAAGATAGCTTGCTTGGTATACCTACGAATCTCGTGCAACGTATCCAAAGAAGATAGCAAGTAGAGATAGAATAATTAGAGGGACCCTAAAAAGAACTGGGGCATCAAGTGTATGTAGATATACTGAGTTACTTGCATTTGGATATGTACGGAATGTTCGACTAATTAGTCGTAGACTGTAGAAAGCTGTTAGACAAGCACTTAGTGTACCTAGCCTGTAAGCAATTTAACCAGAAAACAGATATTTCCCATAGGCTAGCTCAATGATTAGATCCTTACTATAGAACCCCGTTAGCCAAGGTAGAGCCATAAGACTTAGACTACCAATTAGGATAGCGGTATAAGTGAAAGGCAGGAATCCAAGCTCCGCCCTCCTTGACGTCGCATATCTTGTTGATCATAAGTAGCATGTAGCACGGCACCTGCCGCTAGAAATAGTAGCGCCTTAAAGAAGGCGTTATTTACAAGATGGAATAGTGCTACGTCATAAGCAGAAAGACCACAAGTCATAAATGGGTTACCTAGCCACATAATTACAGACAGGGACCCAACTCTCAGGCCAGCCCGAAGGGCATTGATGGAACAAACAAAGGTAGAAGATCTTGATTCTCTGCAATTCGGCTTCAATCCGGTGGGTCATATCCAAACTCAATGAGAGCAAAATTAGGAGAATAAAAGATTTCTGGAGTCCCGAGCGCACCCTTCCATCCCAAGCGTCCTTCCTTTTTTCCCGGTTCACCACCCACTCATTAAAGTGGCTACGTCCGGGGGGCTTACTTATCGACCACATACCCACTATTCTTTCCCGACGCCTCCTTTCTCTTGCTTGATGGAATAGTTCAATGCCCGAGCTCCTGCTTTGCTTGCGTTCTTCACCGGCGCTCGCCGGATGTATCACTCATCCCGAAAATAAGGCAAGGAGTCTGCAGTTTGTTATAATCATTACGGGAATGAATCGCATATGTTGGTTTAGAATTGCTCGGGAATTCATTGATAGTGACTTTTTTCAGTTCTAGGGGGGCTAGTCTACTCCTCTTTTTTCTCGATCGAGCCGCTTTCCCTCATTCTACTCGTCCAGCCCTCTTCACGAACTTGTACAATCAATGCCACAAAGATAGCAAACTCGATTATCGAATATATAAGGAAAGGGGCGACGATTTGGCACCAGATATCCGGAGGTGTGGAAAGAGCTGCTGTGATAAGCGGAAAAACCATCAAAAAACGACGATTGCTCGTGAAGGTTTCCACAGAAAGACCCCTTGGTTCTGGCAAACAGATCACAATTACAGGTACCTGGGAGCATACCGATGGAATGAACAAAATACGAACAGTTAACATAATATAGTCATAGATCTTAGGTTGTAACTTGATCATGAGCGAATTTGTTGATGTTGCACCCACGAAGTATGGAAAGTGCCAAACATTGGGAACTACCCGGGGAGGAGTTAGGAACAGGAACAAGGAGAAGCGAGAACCACTTAAATGGAGGAATCTATTGTATTTCTGCCTTTGTTCCCCATAGCAACTGGGGATCGAAAAGCACCAAATTTGATGACTTATTAAGGGAAAGACGAAGTAAGAGCATGCTATTGAAGACGTTGCAACATATGTCGGGGGGGCCTCCGTTGATTGTGTACGAACAAAATACGAGTCCAAAGGTAGGGTAAGAAAGGGTTTAGCTAATGGAGAAATTGACTCTTCCGGGAACCAGTAACGCGTAAACCATGTCAAACCAAGACCGATCAATATCCGAACGGAACGGATTCGAACTTCTCCTAGAAAAGTTTCCGGTGCGAAATTCCATTCAATGAGTAATTCAAAGGATAAATGCATTTTCGGCATGCGGTCGGTAGGGTCTACTTCCCCCTTCCTCGCTTCCGTCCGCTACCCGTTGTGTCATGGCACAGTGGGACATCTGTCAGCCTTGCATTTCTCAACAGGGCTATCTTCCCTTTTCCGAACATAGATATCAAAAATGATGATGAATTCCAAGGAAAAATGAGTGAGTTGATTCATTCTGTCTAAAAACTCAATTTCTCAATCCTCTTTCTATATGATAATATGTCAAAACAAGTTCGATAGCCCATTCATAACACAAGCAATCCCCTTCCTACGATACCTTTTTGCACGAACCAACATCCGTGATACGAAAACCAAAATCAGAATGAGGAAGAAAAAGATATCGTGATGTAAGTCCATAAACTTACCTTCTATAACGCTTTTACCAAGAAAGCGTATCACCTTTCAATCGATTGTTGCATATCATAAGATCGAGTCTGCCTCACCTGCTACCAACTTGTACAAGGACTTTCATGCTATAGTCAATAGATCTCGGCGCGGTTTTCCGAATTCTGTAACAGTGCAGGCAAAATTCCATTTGCTGCAGGCATGCTCTTGGGAGAATTTTCCGAATAGAACAGCATCCCTGAGCAATTCAACAGGCGCATTGTTTGAAAGGATAGATAGATGGCATAGAGTAAGCCCGATCTCCGCGGAATAGATAATCATCAAAATCCATGTCTGGAGGCCGTATTCTCAGGGGTCAAGCAAGTGGAACGCCCCGAAGTATATGACAAGGCTTTCCATCCAGATTCAACACAATGTCCTCCCGCACCGGCGGGCGAGGGCCTCACAATCGAAGGAGAGAAATTGCTTTATCTGCAATTGGATGAAAGGGAAGAGAACACCAAAACTACTAGCGAAAAGAACTTTCACCTAGCTAGCACTTAGCAAGGTTAGTTTGCTTGGAAGGGGAGCATTCGAAATGCATAACTCGAAATGACTAAAGACTAAAGCTAGAACGCAAACTGAGGAAGGCAGAAAGAAGGACAGCAACCGCATTAGCTCCTTTGGCCCCTCCTCTTACTCTGAAGTCTTACTTTTTGGCCTGGAATATTATTCGGCCTAAAAAAAACTACTCTTATTGACACTGGATGCGCTTATCCCCAGGGAGGGGGAACGTCAACATTTTATATAGTGAAATTCTAGAGGTAAGTTAATGTTTTCCAAAATCCAAATGGAAAAGGATTTGCAAAAATATGCAGATTAGAAGCTAGTATCTCCAGTTTGATGAGAGAAAGAAGAGGAAGAATCGGCGAACATCCTAGCCAAATGGGACTTTTGTCTCAATCCGATCCAAAATAAACATATTCTATTGTGTGTTGACCACCGGGAAACGAATGGATTAAGATGAAGACGGACGGTTCAATTAGCGAGCATGGGAAGGCTTGTGGAGGTTTAGCAAGAGACGACAAAGGGGATATATGCGTTCTCTCAAGCAGTTAAGAACAAGACCATACTCGAAGTCGAGCTCTTTTGCATCTGAACATGTATTCAAATAGCAGCTGAAAAGGAGTGTCAGAGGATTTGGATTGATTCGGATTCCCTAACGTAAGACATGGTCTACTCTCAAGATCCCAAAGTCCGCAGCTAAGGAAAGCCCCTTCTTCATAAGATCAAGAAAGTACGAGCGTCTTTCGAAGATTGGAAAATCCCCCATACTTGGAGAGAAGCAAACCAACCGGCCGATTTGCAATTGACTATGCTTAGTAGTTGACATCTTTGGTCAACACATTTTCCCTTCCATTTTATAAAGTTAGTAGAAGAGGATAGATCCGGTAAATTGTACATACGAATGTCAATCTTCATTTTTGTAGATTAATACACTGGTAGGGGTCGATCAGGCAAATCCCAAAGCTGACCCCCGAACAGCTGCCGGACTGCTCTACTGATCTTCTCTCTCTTCAGACTCACTGAACCTTCTCAAAGACTCCTTTTGCACTGAGAACACAATTCAGAACCCTCCTTCTCACAAGAAGGCAAACCTTGTACGTTGATCGAATCTTCTTTCGCATCCAGAAGAGAGGCTGCGGGCTATCCGAGAGAGTGGTTCAGGTGACTACCGGAGTCATTGATTAAGCAGGTCAGATGGGCTTAGTAGGGCTCGAACCTACAATATCACCGTTATGAGCGGTACGTTTCAACCAATTAAACTATAAGCCCAATCGGATCTCTACATGCCGGGAAGAGCGGACAGAAAGAGGAGACCTTTGCTCTATCTCCTTCTTCCTCTTCCCGGGGCCCCGGAGGGGTTCTTTGGCAAGCCCTATTAAAGAAGCTAAGTGACTTTCGTCACTCAAGTAGTGAGTTTGAGAGTGACCGTTAGGGCGACCACTTGTACTTATAGGCCTTGGCGACCTATAGTCTTGTTACGCAACACAGCTTCACTCGATTCAATAAATCAATAGTTCAAACCAGCCCACTAATAGCTTAGATAGTGGCCCTTCCACTTTGGTATAGTTGACCCTACCTATTGACTCAAGGTAAGACCTCAGACTCAAGGTTCATAGGAAGGGGGAACCCAGACGTAGTGGGATGTAGGCTTCAGTTGTTTTGGTACTTTTTCACTACGTCTTATTATTTTTTTTGTAACCGGCTTTTCACCGGCAGGTCAGTAGGCCTTTTAGAAGGCGAACAAACGAAAGTTCTCAGCGGGCGCTAGCGCTATCTTGTTCGCTTTTGTCAACTGAAGTCGCGCGTAGCGCCAACTAACTGATAGCTGATAGAGCGCGGAGCCCTGAGTCTAAGCGAGCAGAGCCATTTCTTTCTACTGTCGTCAAAAGAAAATAAAAGTACTAAAGGCGAAGGGCATTCTGTTGTACAGCTACTTTGGTATAGTTAAGGCATCTCTAGAAGACACTCCAAATTTGAACCTCCATATTTTAATATGGATGGTCATCTATAAAGATTCCTTCTCTATATCTTTTTGCACTCTAACAGACCATCCATATATCACCCTCCATATTTCACTCTTCTATATTTCAATATTTTCCTATAACCGCTATATTTCCAACGGCTATATTTTCAACGGCTATATTTCCAACAGGTATATTTCTAACGGCTATATTTCCAACGGCTATATTTCTAACGGCTAT
>KE371882.1:29048-52113 GCA_000418225.1 Zizania latifolia
CCGCGGTCGGACTCCCGTGTACCTGAGTCGCGCGACAGCTCCGTCGCGGTCGAGTCATCTCCTCCTCTTCTCCTTCATCCTCATCATCCAATCTTTATCACCTGGTTGACAAGCACTCATCACCTCATGATTCATACCATGACTCCTCACCCAAGCACTAAAATCCCACAAAAAACAGAACATTGCACTTAAAATAATACTTCACCTGTGAAGATCCGCCGGCTGGCTTGGAGGGAGGAGGACTCCGGATGAGCGCGGGAGCAGCCGAGGTCACCAGCAGTTGGAGGATGGCGGTGGGAGGAGACGCGCTACTCCTGGCGTGCAGGATGAGCAGGATGGCGGCCACCCATTTTTGCCTGGTGCGATGGAGTTGCTGCTGGAGGAAGAAAACTGCATTGCTGCTAGCCAAATCAGTATGCCGTGCGAGATAGCGTGCCTTCTGGAATTGCTCTTACAAAGGTAACCAGTAGGTGACTGTTGAATCGACAGTAGTTACGAAAGGGGGAAATAGCTCAGTTGGTTAGAGTGCTGGTCTGTCACGCCAGAAGTCGCGGGTTCGAACCCCGTTTTCCCCGCCCGATCTTCCTCTTCCTGCCCGACTCATTTTGTCTTCACTGGAAGCTGCTGATCCCAGCGTAGCATTCAAGACAATTGTTCCTTCTTCGGTCTCCCTCCACCCCCTTCGTTTGTTGTGGGTCGCGTCTCACCGCAGGCACTTAATGAATGAGTGAAGATCTTCCTTCCCCCCTTGTGTCTTACCAAGGACTGAGTTCCCACTTGTGGCGAAAAAAAAGTCTACCATCCCACCCGGCCCCCCCGGGGGGGTGAAGGTTCCTCTCGGAGACTGCCAGTCTACAAGAAGCTGGCAGAGCTTTAGCCATTGGACCACATCCATCCATCCTCCTACCTAAACAGTGACGCCTTTTCTTGTTCGTTCTTCGAATTACGCTAGTGGAGACTAATTCCATCCGGCTAATGAAGATACTACCCCAGTCTTCCCATTCATTCCCAGTGGATCCTTCTTATCCCTTTTCATTGAACGAACCAAGTACCTATACGAGAGTGAGGAATAGAAATCCTACAATCAACTTCCCACTTTTGATGTCCCGTTTGACGATTCTGCTGCGTCTTTAGAAAAAAAAGGAGAAGGATAGGGGTCGCTAGTCAGAAAAGCTATAACTATCAATTCGAATTCTGAATGAATCAAATCTCCCCAAGTAGGATTCGAACCTACGACCAGTCAGTTAACAGCCGACCGCTCTACCACTGAGCTACCGAGGAAGAATGGACTTAAGGAAGCTGACTCTCGTTCTTTGGACCAACCAACCGCGGACCGAAAAGAAAAAAAGTTCGTCACTTTTTCTCTTTCACATACACCGGAGAAAACGTTGCCCGAAGGAAGGGACTAAACCCATCTGTTCAAGTAGTAGCCAAGTAGTACCGAAGGAGTATCTCCGAGTTTCAACTACTAAGTGAAGTTAAGTAGCACTTCAGCTATTCTAAATGTGAATAGATTCCGATCAAGCAAGCAGGAGAAGGTGGTCCTTTCATCTCTCTGTCTGCTCCATGATCTATAGCCTAAGGATCATGAGCAGGTTTAATGCTAGAAAAAAGGAGATCTGCCTAATCATTTCGGTAGATGAAGTAGTGGGAGGTCACGAAGGAAGTAAGGGGGCGTGTTAAGTTGAGAATTTCGAACATTGTAGCATCCTTTTGACGGTTGGGCTTTGAGTTGATAACTTTTAAGAACTCTTAATATGAAAATACACATCATAAAATGACGCATCGAGCGAGACCATTCTGTTTCATTGTGAATGAAAGACGTTTTCGACCAACAACATCTACTCATATCCAGCTTCGTGTCATTTTTGAACACTGCGATCAGCAAGCAGCAAGCGGGGGAGAGTCAAGTCAAGTACAACACAGGACTGACGGGGTGGGGCGCGCCAAAGCTACCCGGGACCCCGGAGGGGTCACTACAAAAGCGCTGGCGCCTTCTTTTGAAGGTGAAAAACTACGCTTCAAATAAAGCTAAGAAAAAGAAAAGGGCTGCGCTAATGGCAAGGAGCAAGAAAACCAAGAATCTCTTTCTTACGAGTCTGCTCCAGCGTAATCACTTCCCTTCCGTCAATCGGATAGGTATTCTCGTGATAAAGCAATAACCGTCGGATGAGGCTCTCTGGTGCCATCTCTGGTGCCATCCCGGCTCTCGGCTCTCGCATCTCGGCTCCCGGGTTTAGGGTTATGGTAATTGGTGAGCCACTTACTTAAGTCGGTCCTGTGGAAAAAGGGACTAGCCCCGCTGGGGTGCCAAGTACGATATCGAGCTGGGTGCAATAAAGCAAATCAGTAGGAAACCGGAGAGAAGCTTAGGCAAAGCCGACTTCGAACGGGCTTCATCGAATCGAATTCACTTCGCTCCGTCAATCCAGGATGGCTGTTTAGATACCCGGCTAGGATAGATAGGGCTAGGTCCTCAAATTGATGAAGAAATGAAGTAGTTGTATATATCAATATATATTGAATGGAAGAAGTGGAGATGCTGGCATGGGTATATCCTCTAGTAGCTTGACCAGGCACTCACTAGGGTGGTCCCGTCACATGGAAAGCAAACAATGAAATGCGCCGCTGCCGCTGCCGTCTATGATCAATAGGCAGGACCCAGATTAGGGAGATGCCAAGGAAAGATATGCTCACAAGCAGATAGAAGAATTGCATAAATAAAGAAGCTAATCTCTTGAATCCAATCCTTGAAAGATTACGGACTAAGGTCTTGGGCAGTTGGAACGGCGGAGAGGTAATGAAACAGATAATGGTGGCGGGATGGCATTGGTGGGAAATGAGAAATAACATATAGAAATGAAACAACTAGTTTCTTGAATTCGATGCAACAACTAGTTTCGTTTCTTGATTTCTTGAATCGAGAAAGTGAATAAGGGAAACCCACTTCATGTTTTTGACCTGCCAATGTGATAAATCCCTTTTGTAATTATTCCATGCCAAAGCTGAATTGGATCTAGTAAAAGTGGGCGCACCCCATAAATGCTAGCCTTTTGAAATCAAGGCAATTACGACTGCAATCAAGGCAATCACGACAGCCGCCTCAATAAAGGAAATGGGGAACGGGCCCAGATTATCGTGCAAAGAAAAAAGCAAGGATGGATAGGGTTGGGACAACCCGTCACTCGGATTGGCAGAAGCGAGGTAGGAACTAGCAAGGAAGCCGGGTTTAAGAAAACAGTAAGGAGGTAAGGGTTGCCAGCCAAACCCTTGGCTAGATCTAGGTACGGTTTTAGGATGTGAGCTAGCTCGGGGCGACGCTCACTTCCGATTCCTTCAATTCAAGCTAGGGTTTTTTCAAGAAGGAAGCAGGCAGTAGTTTCAAGTGGCGAGAAGATGGTTCACTTTGCAGGTTCAAGTCCTGCTCGCTACAAATATAAATCTCATATATGAAAGAGAGAATCTCTAGATTCCTATCCTTGAGGTTGCGATCACGAACGTAGCGGTCCATGTGCCTAGCCATGAGTAGATCCAAGTGATCTCGCGAAGCTGGATATTAGCTACTAGTAGTATCAAAGCCTTGAGGTTGGTTCACGGGATGCACTGACAGTTTATAAGGGAAGATAACATTAACATTTTATAAATAGCCTGAAATGCTCGATAGCACGGATTCGCACAAGGCTAGGATTCGGATAAGTTGAGAAAGAAAAGATAGCTCCCGCCGTCCATCATTGGATTCCGTTCCTGAAATACGCATTTTAGTGATGTCATAGCATAGAAGTAGTCAAGGCAAACGAGCAGGGCAAAGGTGAATGCGTTTAGTGAAGAGAGCAGCCGCCGTTGCTTGTTCGGTTCAAGCTCTTCCTTAAGCCGAGCTAGCTCTTCCTTTTGAGGATGACTCCTGGAAACCTGGCAGGCAATCAACAGAAACAATGGACAGAGGCAATCCAGATTAGGGAATCGTTTCACGCGGCCTATCCTCCTTCTGTTAATCATGAATGGATTCCCCTCCTTCATCATGTGTCTAATTTTAAAGAATGAATCAGGTGTCTGTTAAGACAAGATGCGGGCGGAGGAATGAGAGCCGTTGCTACTTCCCTTGCTAGTGAGGATAAATCCAGTAAATTGGACCTCGGATCCCCAGCACCATACGCACCTCGCCTACACGCACAACCATCACACGCCTACCGCGCGCCCCTTTCCATATCAACTAAAGCGCCATCCCGAGTTGGCATAGGAAGAGTGAGCTTAGAAACCAGATAATTGATACGATTGATAGACTTGATCCTTGTAGGTAGGTAGTTTGTATGAAACCAAGGAGGTAGTTGGAATAGGGTTCGCTTAATGGGCATCAGGAACGGGGTGTACTGGAACCAAGGAATCGTTCTAATGGCTCAGGCCGCTAACTACGAGCAATATATTTTAAAACTAGCCGATGCTTTGCAAGGTTACAATTTCTATTTTCCTAGTTTTATGGACTTCAGGGGACGAAATTACTGCCATGGTCCCTTTCATTTCCACGAACACAATCTAGTGAGATCACTCATCATCTTTGCGGAGCCTGGTCTGTCTACTGACTCTTTTCCTGAAGATCTGGAAGAGATAAGATTAGCTCTTCAAAAGCAAATTTTAGAGAGCTTTTATGCTGCATCAGCATTCCATTTAACGAATAAATTGGGTAATTACAAAGCTACGATCGATTACTTTGAAAAAGATATTCTCAATCCAGTATTTGATCAATTAAAAGAAACAGATCATCTTTTGAACTTCTTATTAGTAAGAGCACATGGGGCTAGACGCCCATTTCAGTTTCTGTCAAGTTCTCTGACAGCAATACAGGGTGATTGGTATATCATTGAAAGAACTCCTATTAACCAAGACGCCTCCGCAAGTGCATATCAGATATTGAGTTACTTATTGGGAGATATTAAGATGGCTTATCATACTAATCTTATAACCGATCGGGGGGGTTATATCCAAGATATATATATGAGCATGGACAAAAATTATAAGGAGCTTATAAAAAATAAGTACGGTGAAGAATCACATTTATACGCTTTGGTAATTGTCGTTGCGTAAGTGCGACAGTTCTCGATAGGGTACCTCTTATGGGCTACGCATTTAGACTCCCTAGCATTCATATATACGCATACACGTACTTACGCATATTCCAATATACAAGACTAGGGTTATTATCCTCCGGGAGTCCCGAACCTGTCTAAATTCTTTTTGGCTCTTGTTCTTTGAGGCAACAATTGAATTTCGAACACAGACATCCCCATATACCTAATCAAATTACCTCTGTGGGTAGCCCCATCGAGGACTGTCGCACTTACGCAACGATAGTAATGGATTTATTTGATCGTAATATCATCAAAAAGATCTTTATGCCTATTGTGTATGGTAAATCCAAATTTACCACAGTAATGGATCTACGTGCAAAGATAGGAAGATACATGACATCACATGATGTAAAAGAAATTACTAATAATTGTTTCAAATTCTGGGAAAAAGAATATAAAGATATGAGGAACCTCATGCGTTTGATTTCCAGTATTAGCTGGGTAAATAGTATAAAGGATAAACCAGTTATATTATCCACGAAATACTAGATTACAATCCAAGATTATATAATCTTGGAACCAGTCAGATTAACTATTAAGTATCAAACCCATCATACCCCTAAACCTAAAACTAAAAGGTCAGTGGTAACGCTACGAGTACCCACTAACAAAAAGGATACTAGGAAGAGTGCGATCTCAACCTTTGCTAACTTCATCCATCAGAAGGATGCCCTAACTGTAATCAATTTTATTGATATTATAATCAATAATGAAGAGGCGTTGCCTCTGCCTTGTGATATTGCCTCTATATATACTGTTCATGATAATTTTATAACTACACCACTATTTGCCAAATACTATCCTTATATATATAGGAAAGCATTCCTTAAAATGGGCCACCCCCTAAAAATCATTAACAAATTCCTGTATGATAATATCATAGCTCGATCTAACCACCTTGCATATGAGAAATTCGATTCTAGAGAAAGGGAAGTAATAGACTTAATCAAAAAAGTATATGACACCCATACGGGAAATAATAAATATACGGGAAATAAGAAACCCCCTGCAGCATTTCCAAAAGCTCTTCTAGAAAGATGCTTAGAGCTTTTAGCGCCCAAAAAGAAAAAAAAGAATGGGATAATAAAACTAATGATATATTAGTATGTTACTACTCTTATGCGAAGAGATTTACTACTAAAAATGGTGTGCAAAATTGGGCTGATATTTACCATATTCTAGATGGTAATTATGACGATTATGTATCTGAGCACTCTCTGCACCATTAAAACTTACCTGCTCTGATAGATGACTCTCGTCATCCTATTACGTTATGATAGGTTCAAATCCTATTACGTTATGATAGGTTCAAGACTTCTACTACTATATGTATTATGGTTGGATAGGTATCACTTTTTGAAAATGAGATACCGAGGCCCCTTCAACCTACTAGTTGGTGGTTTGGAGGGGGAGAAAGAAAAGTGGGTTAGAGGGCTTCTTTCACAGTGCGTACAGATGCTTTATATCCCTTGAAACAAGCTACACCATTCGTGCGTCTCGTTTACTTATACTTGTATCTACTCAATACATGTCAGTCAAGCTTGACTTTTTATACTCCTTCGGTATAACCCGTTTTTCCCGAGACAAGGGTGTTCCTTCCCCCGTTGTCTACCGCTTCGTGCCATTCAAGTTCAAACTTGTTTCAACCTTTTATTTTATTTTATTATCTTTCATTGTATTATCCCAGTTGTTCCAGGAACAAGAACTTTGGTAGCTAAAAAGATTGCCATCATCACACCAGTTCCAACACACGCAAGACGCCTTTCATGATACCATCATATTCGATGTTGAATTCATCGATGGAAATTATATCGTTAAATGGGTACTCACTTCTATAAGTAGTTATAACTGTCTGAACGATGTCTTTAGTAATTAAGTAAGACACCCTATTGTACCCCTCAACAACAGAGCTTGGGTTCTTAAAAGGTTCAATTGATTCAGGTATGAAACTAGTTGTTGGTGGATTAATAAGATCCCTAGGTACATATTTGTACCAAACTACTACACCTATCCCCGAATATACTAGGATATTAAAGAAACCGAATACATACCGATTGAACTTAGGGTCAAAAGTAAGAGTTGTAACTCGCACTATAACTGCATGTATTGCTCGTCCAAGTATATTTGTAATACCATTTCCTGCTTGAGCTTTATGGTAGAATTCCATCGTTAGTGTTAAATTGTTTATACACACCAATCCTAAAGATTGCATTATTTCTTTTAAATGGTTAAAACCATAACGATTTTTTTAGTATAAAACCATTCTCGACTAGGGTTTAGTGTTGGTTCATCCCATTCTATCAAAGGATCATCAATATTGTTCAGATGTGGTTTAAATATTAATTTGAATGCTGGTACGCGAAAGATGATATCAAATTGATAGATCTTATCTATATAACAATAAAATTTGTATATATATCTAATGAATAATCCTATAGATAATATATGGTATATCCATGCCGGTATAGCATCTAAGTAATTATATATATATATATATTCTATAAAACCTTCTATATATTCACAAGCAGTCGATATCCTACTAAATTCAATGAATTGATTCTACTTAATTATATCAAACACCTCACATATTTTACCATTGATGATGGATTTGATCATACACCATATGCTTATGTTATGAATAGCAGTGGAACTATCTCCACCACCGTTTGAACCTCCATTAATACCACCTATTATACTCTCAATCCCACCTTTGATTTTACTCTGCCCACTAGTACTGTCTAATTCCTCATTTGATCTAAAGGTTCACCACTATGAATTCTTGAATCGACAAGAACAAGTGTATTCTCTACACAAAATAGACTTGACCCCATCTATCAAACATATTGATAAGTTTCGAATGGTTAATAGCTTTCAATATTTAAGAACCATTCCTGTTATTTATGATCTAATTAAGGAGTTTATAGATCTCAAAATCTATGATGAAAAGAATGGGAAGTATTTTCATAACCATGGTGTGCCTCCAATAGGAGAATTGGCTAATGTAATATTTCATATATTCTATATAGATGTATTCGATAGAGCAATAGAGGAGTAGTATCCTGGAAAAATTTATACTCGATAGGGACATGAAGTATTTATTGCTTCAAAAGAATCTGACGACATCTTATTCAACGATATTGAGATCCAAAAGTTATTGGATAAGGTCGATCTAGCTGGTAATTTTAAAAGCATAGGTTATACATCTTTTAGCTACTTGGTTGGTTTAGAAGAAGAAAAGATTGTATTCCTACGTGAAGATGACACAGTTGAAGTCCGGGATTCTTAAGAAGTTTAAGTAATGATGTTATGCTTGGAGTAGCAAGCAGAAGCACAATAATAATAGCAATCTTCTATTATTGCTTAATACTATGAATAGAAAGATAGAACTTTATCTGATATCCTTCATAAAAGGACCTCACCCTTACTATAAGGGGTACTATGTTCCATTAAAGATAAATGGTAATTCTAAAGTATGGTATATTCCATCAACACAGGGTTACCCTTCTATGCTTTCTTAGTTTTCTTCTTCTTCTTCTTCTCAGGCTCAGCGGTTTCCTCTTTCTTATGATTCTTCTTCTTCTCAGGCTCAGCGGTTTCCTCTTTCGTATGATTCTTCTTCCTCTTCATCTTCTTCTTCTTAGGCTCAGCGGTTTTCTCTTTCTTATGATTCTTCTTCTCAGAAGAACCTTTATGATCTAAGGTTGTTTTTTCCAATTTAGCTATTTCTTCCCTAAGATCAGCATTGTCTGCTAATATATGGGATATTAGTTTATAGGAAGTATAATTTACATTTTTCAGTTCATTATCACCTATATGAATAGGTTTAGTACCTACCCATTGCTTTTTATGATTGTAAATTAATTCCCGCTTCTTACTACTTAGACCCAATGTGATCTTTGATGGTTTATGTTGGATCAAGAGTTCCCCCCAATTCCTGTGGATCGGAATAGGTTATCATAGGTCAGAGTCCTTTTTAGCTCTGTGTCTGCAAGCTGGCCTATGAACCAATCATTATTAGCCAATGCTTTTCTAGCTCCCTTATGTTTGATGCTTTCATTAGTGACTGTCTGAATCATATATGATTTTGGTGCTAAAAAGATAGCTTAAACGATCTTGTGTTCAAGTTTGAGCTTACCTAAGATAGTTGGTGATATCTCTTCTTCAGGAAGAGGTTGTTTAACAACAATTGAGTCTGTATCAATGTAGTAGCAGTCCTTCCTTGAGATGTACGTATACATATGGATCCTAGCATAGGCGGTAATAGCTACCGATATCTGAACAACAGTATTGGAGGGTGCTTTCTATTCATCTGTTATGTCCCCTTTTACATTATTTTTGTAGGTTACGATGTATTTATCAATATCTAGTTTATCACTACTGATAAAGCCATTCATCTCAAGGGCCATTCTATTTGATTCTTCATGACTGACTATTACGGTCATTGTGCTTTCAGGGGATATACCAAAATGACCATAGAGGCTGTTCATCGTAGTTTTTTCAATGAATGCTAAGGCTTTATTACCTTTTTCCTTTGCCTCAAGCCTTCTATTGTATATATGACGAACAAAATCCTTGAAAGGAGATCATTTTTTTAAAGAGATAACCTGAGATTGGGTACACTATGTACCCTGTGGTTTTGGCATACTTTAACTCCTCGCTAAAGTAGACACCTACAAACTTACCTGTTGGGAAGATGAGTGTGTTATCTTCCCTTTGATAGGGAAGGAATGGTTTGTCAATATCATTTGGACATATAACTAAGGCTTTCATGAACCCAAACATGTCCTCTAACTCCAAGTTAGAGTTCTTATCCCCCAGATTATTATGCCAGACTGGCTTGCCTCCAGGCATATCAAATGATTGCATTGCAAATAGGTAAAGGGAGTTCACGTCATAGAGGTACAAATCTTCACCATGTGGTATATAGACATCTGCATGCCCACCATAGTACCCCGACATATATTGGGACCTGCCTTTTTAATGGGACATCCCAGCAACAGGCCTACTCATGCATGTGGCCAAGTACTCGACCAATTCTCGGAGCGAAGGGATGAACAAATTCTCAAGGTCTGGTTCATTGAGGTCAGCATCACATGAAACCTTTAGCACTTCCGTTCATGGGCCTTTGGATGGAGTATGGCTGGAAGGTCAGCCTAGCTAGTCTTGTCAATCGGCCCACATGTGGTCCATTGTCATTACCTTTCCACGTAAATCTTGGTTATCTTTGAGCAGAGCCCGCTCCTGATCAGAGAGATGCAAGAAATAAATAACATGTAGAGTTAGGAAATGATCAATATGGAGTTTCATGTTGCTGTAGGGATATGCATCAGTTGGGGACTTGGGGCTGTACCTTCTCTTTCAGCTTAGCTATCTGCTGCTCCAGAAGCTCGGTCTGGTGGCAATGAAGGGAGAACATAGAAGAATGCATGTCAATTTCTATAAGGAGAAGATTTATGTTTTCTAAAAACTTTGCCTATCAGGTTCGTGGCCATCTAGCAGTACTGAAATAGCTAACCTTCCTTTGTCTTATGGTGTGAAGGCTCTTCTCAAGTTGCATTTCCAGACAGCGCAGTTCTTCAATAGAACAACCTTCTAAATTTTATCCCAATTTTTTTCTGCATCTCATGTAACTCAGAGTGAACTACTAACTTCTCAGAGAATCGACTTCTTAAAGTTTCGTTAAGGATAAATAGTATTTATCGGATAATCGGCTTCTTAAAATTTAGTTAAGGATAAATAGTATTTATCGGATAATCGGCTGATTGTTCCCAACCACAGGAGAAAGGGCAAAAAGGGGGGTTATAAAAACAAAACAAAATGACTTGTTCTTCAACGCGAACATCTTCTATTAGGAAATACGTACTTCTATCATTAAAAAAGAAAGCAGGAAGGGATATGGATTTTACACCCGAAAGTATATATTTGCGTGTAATGGGGACTTTGAATTGTGTGACTTGCGTAATAGTTGCGAATGAAACTACTGCAAATGTAGTCCACGTGGCTATACTCAAAGGGGGGGTTTCGAAGAATACAGGTAGACTCCAAATGGAAAAACTTTTTCCAGAATGCCACTGTCAAACCAAATTCTACAAGGGGGTAGGTAGCATGTGCTCCTTCTTAATAGAAAAGGATAAGGAACCCTTTGTTAGGGGGGAGCTTTTCTCCGTAACCAGCGTTGTAGAGATTGCGAAAAAACATAAATCTCATAAGAGGATCCCTTCAGAATTGCGTGATCCTATTTCCGTTGAAAAAAAGGAAACGAGGGACGATCTGTATACGAGGAAAAAGGCACTCTTTGTACCAAAGAAGGCCACCACCATACTAAACAAAAAAACGCAACCACATGGGTGCATATTTCTTATGGAGGTTGAGGAAATGCCCTTTTGATTTATTTTTTTCTATTTTCACAAAAAGCGGTGTCTTTATCTTTTTTTATATAATGTGTCTCCTCGTTGGGAACAAAAGCTTTCCACTAACTTTTGATGTTCAACATCAGGCCCCACGACATCTGTTTCGGCTGGCTTATCGCAGTGGAATGGAGTGCTGCTTCTTGGTGTGGGGGTTCTCCTTGGCTTTTGTTTGAGTGTCTTCTTCATAAATAGAAAGGACAAAAGTAGAACTACGTAAAAGTAAAACAAATCCTGATTCTCCTTCCCATTTCGATTTGAGAAGCGAGATACGTAGGCAATCCTCCGTGGAGGATTCGGGTTTCCAATTTGTTAAAACAAATTCTGACTCTAATTTAAAATAGTTGATGCCTTCATGTGCGCAGTGGCACCAGCACCATGCCGAAGCGATCGACGACGTAGCAATTTTGTCATCTCAATCACACACGATGCTGGCATGTTGGTTGATCCACCATTCAATTTAGAACTTGAACTTTATGCGTTGGCTACTTCAAGTTGCGGCTTTGCAAACTTGAAGATTCCCGAGTCTTGGCCAATGTGGAGCCTAATTTTGTTGGCCATGTGCATGCTATTCCACGCAGAAACAGAAAATGAAACTCGTTCACGTTAGTCGTTAGTGCAAATTTGACTTGAGAGTATACCTAGGTAAATTGGAGTAACAACAAGTCAAGTGGTGCTGCCAAACACATTGACATTAAGTATCATATTATGAAAGATAGAATCCAAGATCAAACTATTATGGTTGAGCATATAAGTACTAAGTATATGCTCGTGGATCCGCTTACTAAAGGCATACCTCCCAACTTATTTAAAGAACATGTTGCTGGCATGGGATTAGTGGAAAGCCTTTAGAATGAGATCCTAGATATAGGGGCATAAGAATCAACTAACACCCACTAAGTTATTAGGTGTTTCATCGAAGTATTATAATGGACTATAAATACTGGGGGTTGCAGTGGCGCATATCTGTTGTTGTAACGTATTACTTTAGTTTGCTATTCGACTAAGATAGGTCACGTTAAGTTAGCTTTTGTTCAAGGGGGAGAATGTTAGTTGTGATCTGCATGCTAACTACTTGAGCTAGTCAAGGGCTATTGGAGGTGGGTCCCACCATCCCATGCACCACACCCCTTGCGACCATGCTGAGCCGTGCACACAGAAGGCTTCAACAACCGTTTTCATGCACCACATGCAAATAGACTTATGGCTTTGATCGGGAGCCTTCCCCTCTTTCGTGGAACTGCCACTGCATCCCCTTCGTGCTATATAAAAAGGGTTACCGCTGCCACGCATGGTGACGATCACACGTGAGCAGAAAATTCCTAACACTCTAAGGGTCCGTTTGGTTCGATGGATATCCCTAGATGGGATATGGTCATCCTATCCAGTTAGCTATTTGGTTGGAGGGCGAAGGTGGATGGTATGGCCACCGAGAGGAATATTCCTTCAATATGCTGGATGGAGGGATTCAGGAAATTTATCTGGACGAGTCCATCCAGTATTGGATGAGATGATGTGTCATCTCCTGATTAGTTATGATGCATTTAATTTTTCGTTTATAAATATTCACATGGTTTTTCCTCCCAAATCATTTATCCAATTTATGATCTAATTACATCATTATTTTTATTACAATTTAATCTATAAAATAAGATCTCATATGATTATATTTTTGTTAAAAAAATATATTTGACAAATAGGCCCCACTAAATTTAGGCTTATCTCATCTAAGTTATATACACCTAACCAAATAAAAAATTGTCTCGTCTCATCCATCCAACCAAACACATGACATGTATCATCTCATCCAGAAATCCATGAATGGGATCATCCCATCCATCCTCGCCACCAAACCAAACGGACCCTAAATCACCGATCCTAAAGAGCGCGGCAAGGGGATACGTAGCGCAGTTCCAGCGACTATGCAATCTACGACGAATCGCTGCATCAATACTACTCATGACATCGTCATCATCTTCACAACCGGGTTAGTACTAAGTTTTTCGCATTAAAGGTGTTCTTATTAGGCTAATTGATGAGTTAAGGTTATTATGAATTCAACACCCACATGAAAGGGAAAAAGGGCTGATCTTATTGGAGGTTGAAGAAGACGCCAACGGCTTCGGCTCGCTGAGCTTGTGCTCGCCAACCTCAGTAGTAGAGCTTGAAAGTTTTGCTCGAGACCTAGGCGCAACAATGATAAAGAAGGTGAACGTCTCCGCATGGGTTCACAGCAGTGCCCTGTTTCCGCATGGGTCACCGGCACGGAGGAAGACAGGGGCTATGGGGCACTACAGCAGCTTGGTGATGTGGGCACGGGAGGGTGGCGTGTGCGCGTTGCTTTAGTAGGGCATGGGCGAGCGTAGGCCTCTTTGCTGCGGCTGTGCTGACTAAAGGAAGGAGAAAATGGGGGGCTAGGCTTTGAGTCACCGTGCCTTCAGCTTAGAAGGAAATTGGCACCGTTTTGAGCAACAAAATGCTAGGAAAGAAAAACTAGACTGTCTATTTCTTTTTGGCACAAGATTTCAGTAGTTCGTTTATACGATAGAACGTTAGTTGGAAGATTCTAATTCTTGCAAGGCCAACATTTTACATGGATTATGTTCAATTCAATTAAAACAACGTTTAATATAAATCATAATAATTATTGTTTTTTATATTACAACTCTAAGTTTTGCCATAATTTTGCTTTAACACTAGCTTTGTACATCTTTATCGATTTTCACCATAAATTCAAACTTATCTACCCGCTGGAAGACCGGTAGAGTTGAAATATTTCTCAAAGAGAAACAGCGATGCTAAGTCGAGGGTGAAAAAGAGAAGAAAAGACCTGACCTTCTTCAGCACAGGAACCGGTGCCGGTGCGGTATATTCTCTTCTTCTCTGTCTTCTCCCAAAACAGACAGGTGACAGCCGTGCTCATGCTCTCCTCCCCTTCTTCCTCATAGGTGCCGGTGCCGGCCAATAGGCAAGCAAAATAGGCCGCCAGCGGCGTTGCGTTGGCGATCGTCTGATCAGAGTTTCAGAGAGAGGGAAGGCATTGCGGATTCTCCGCCGCCGCCGCCGCCGCCGTCCTCCACCTCCGACCAACCTGGTACCCCTCCGCGCGCTTTTCCATTCATCAATCGCTCCCTCCCCCTTTTGCTCTGCTTTCCTCTTCGAATCCAAACCCCACATATCCGATTCATTCGTCGATTCGAGCAGCCCGGTTTGTTTTCTGCGACCTGCCCTAGATAGTTTTATCTATAGCCCTAAACCCACCCATCCGTTCAGCGACCCACCCAGCAAGATCGATTGCGCAGCGCAGGAAGCACAGATAAACGCTACTCTGCTTACCTGACGATTGCGTTTGATTGCTTTCAGGACATTATGATTCCTGCCTGCTAATTCAAATTGTGCGCATCCTCTTAACCTGCTATCTAGATTGCTACCAACGCGTCCATTTCTAAATGTGTTATGTTCCTCAGCTTCTTCTTCTTCTTCTTTGTTTCCTCTAGGCATATGATATCCCTGTTAAAGTAAGTTTGCTTTCTTGCAAAATATATTCCTCAGGTAGGGTTTAAATATTGGGTTAATTGGATCTGTGCCAATTTCAGAGATATGACATTACTATTCGCCTATTCGCCTATTTCATGCCATTACAATTTCTGTGAAGTTTGAACCATGCCACTTTGTATGCTTCTTTCGACGTTGGGCCCATCTGTAGTCAACTGTATTTACATATCGGTGGTTTTGCTCCCGGCGTGTCGCATAACACTGACCTGCAGCGAAATTTCCCCAACACTCTCTCGACGGCGGTGACAGGCACAATAGGTACCCCGCCGAGGTACCGTCGAGTTGCCCAACTCCAGCTCCAGCACACGAGCCACCATGCCCCACTCGACCTCGCCGCCGCCATCCCCACGCGTCCTGCACGTGGGCCATTGGAAGAAGCGTACAAATGGCAAAGTTCCAACTTCGCAGAATTTGTAATAACATGAAACCAAATAGGCGAATAGTAATGGCATATCTCTGAAGTCGGAAAATCGTAGTAGCACAGATTCAATTAACCCTTAAATATTGGGAGTTCAAATCAAAATAGCACCGTGGAGGAATCTTCTTCTGCAACTTGTTATGTGCTAAACCATGGCTTTCGATTTATCCTTGTTCTCAGACAGTTTTCCTCTCCTTCTGTGATGCCTGTCAGAACTCCAATCCAAATCTTTAGTTGTCACAGTCTCACATTTTTCTTTGCTGCCCTGTGCCACTGGGATTTTCCAACATTTTGGGTGTTCAACTGAAACTCCATGCCTCCATGTTAGGTCTGAAGGATTTTCTGGCAATTGGTCAATATGCTACTGCCAGTGGGATCACAAAACGATGCCATGTCTGATGTTAATGCAACAGTGTTTTTTCTTTTTTGGCGATGAAACACCAGCTGTGTTCCTCAATGCCTTCCTTTTGTCCCCCAGAACTGTCAAAACACAAGCTAGGTTTGGACAAGTCCGATCAAAATTTTGGATGAACCTCACGAGTTTATGACTAGTTATAATCGTTAGGTGATCTTCTGTGTAATAATTTATCAGTAAAATCCTATTCTTGACTTCAATATTGCTCTGGGTGGATGCTATGTTTGTATGGAGAAATGGAAAGATTCGTTCAAGGGTTGCACATATTTTCACAGTTCTGATGTGTTTCTTGCCCTATCTCACTTTCAGGGCTGATGCAAAATGTTACCTGGACATGGGATTGCTAGTGGAACTGTTGATGGTGTTGTGAACAAGAGGCCTCGCCGCCTGTTCGGGATATCATCAGAGAGGAAAAACCCAATCAATGTCCAGTTTGTAAGTCCCAAAAATCTGCATCCCCACCTGCCATTTCCTCCTTTTTTCTGAGAAGCACTGCCATCTTTGTTAGTGTGCTCTGCAACATTTGCCTCATTACCTGTTTTCCAGGAACGTCGAGTAGCTCATGTTGAATCAAGACAGCAGCACCAGAGGTACAGTTATTCTCGTTCCTATGTTGACCTCTGCATGCATGTGGATTGGTTATTCTCTTTTCTGAACTGTGTAACTGACATGGTCTTTGTCTCTGTCTTCTTTTACAATGTTTTTCTATTTTCTTGGCAACTTCCATTTCACGTGTACTTGTTTTATGCGCTTGTGTATTTTGCAGGTTTTATATTGTCACAGTAATTCCATGTAATTTCTATGATTTCAAACCATCCCGACGCACAGATGGAAATAGCCATCAGTCATCTGAACCTGCATCTCCAGAAGATAGCCTTGACTTGTCATCATCTTTGCCACCAATTTTTGTCATTCCTCTTAATGTTCCAGATGATTCTAATAAAAGATGGGTAAATAATTCACCGAGGCTGCTGGACAAGAAATCTACAGTATCCAATATGTCTAATTCAGATTTCTTAGTCAACAGCTTTACCAAAACAAGCGTGAATGCAGGACATACCACAAGAAGGAAAAGCAAAAAGAAAAGCAAGAAGCACAAGCAACGTTATAGAACGCAAACAGATGAATCTGAAATTAAATGTAGAGAGAACAACAGTCCTACCCCTGCAATTGATATGGTTGATTGTGAAGAATTAACACTTTCTCCTAAGTGTGTTGTTGACATACTATTTGAGGACACTTTCTCACCCAGTTCATCAGTGAAAGAAGCCTCTGAAGAGGCACCTGACAGTGAAAATGATAATGATCACTGTTCTTGTTCAGTTACTTCAGTTTCAACTGCATCTTACTGTGATGAGGCAGAACTGTCTAGATCAACAACAGCATGCCTGGAATTGTTTGGATTGCACAGCAGCAGTAACAACAGTTGTTTGGGTAATAATCCAAATTCCACACTTGTGCATTCATCTCAAGAGACTTGTGACTGCAGGAGCAGGGACTGCAGGGACAATAACAAGGCTCTGCTAAATTTCAGAAATGAATGTGGATCTGATCCATGTGAAACGACAGAATGTTGTTGTTCTAGGGAAGTTGGTGACAATTGTGGTAGTGGCATTTGTTCCCAAAATGGTGTTGGCACATGCAACGGAGTCCAGGCAGTCCATTTGTGCAGTGATACTAGTAGTGACAGTGATTTCCATCTAGTAATTTCGAGAAAGAGAGCTAGAAAAGAGAAGAAAATGTCACTCTGGAAGAGTTTCAATGGAGAGTATGCATCGGCTGCTACATATGGTCGAAATAACAAATGTGTTGGTCACTCTTCTAGGCAAATAATTGAGGAACTTGACACTAAGGATTGGTCCCATAGACAAAATCGTGTTGCCAGCATACGACCTCAGCATGGAGTTGTGTTAAAGAACTCCACCAAGAATTTCATTCAGAAGGCAAGTAATATTTGCAAAGAGGTAGAGCCCTATAGTGGAATTGCATCAAAGAATACCAAACCAGGTAGAATCCTCCTTCATTATACAAGTCCAAAAGAGGACAGCAGCAGAAAATTGAATAATAATTTTAAGAAAGAGCAGAACATTGATTCAGATAAAAAGTTACCAAATGTTATGCACATAGCAGAATCAGATTTCTGTGAGATGAAATCAAATTCAACTTCTGAACATGCAGCTTCAAAGTTTGCAAAGGGCAATTGTTCTTCGGAATCTGGTAGATCAACAAATTGTACTGTAATAACCCTTCCCATGCAGGAAAGAGGATTGGAAGCTTCACTTAAAACCAATGATGCCAATGACATCAATTCTGGACTGCTGTTACCTGGTACAGCTTTGTCTTCAGATCCTTTGCATTTCTTTCTCCTTTTTCCTTTTATGTTGAAACCATGTCAAAAAATTGAGAATACTACTTGGGGACAGACTTTCTAATATGGAACATGTTTTGTGTTCGCTTTTGGCAGGTTCTGAGTCTGCTCAAGTGGACTTAATGGTTAGATATGATGCAGTGCCATCTGTTAAATGGAATGGCAGTTTACATAAGCTACGCAGTGCTGAGATACATCTGATTGAGATGTTCAACATTGTTAATGATGCCTATGAAGTACAAATTTCTGCAGATGCCCACCTGGCTGCCGGTCATCCAATCACTGATCTTGAAACATTTATATATTCGGCAACTCCAGTTGTTGGTCATGTACCTTGCATGAAAAGCAACAATTGTTCAAAGGACCAATTAGTTAATAGCTCAGTTTGCCAGCAAAATTTTTCTAATGTTTCCCTGAGGAGCATATGGGAATGGTATGAAGAGCCTGGGTGCTATGGGTTGGAAGTGAGAGGTTGTAATGATCTCAGTTCAGATAAATCATTCTGCAGCAGTTCAGAGTTCTGTGCATATTTCGTGCCATACCTATCTGCTATTCAGTTGTTTGGGTGGTCTAGGAAGAGTACAGATCACAGTTCTGGTGTTGGAGAGGGAGATTTGTTGGAGGCAACAAATACTGCAAGCTATATGTGTTCTCACCCTGTACCTTCAAGGTTGCACAAACCGTTTGAGCAGAGTATCATGCACTTATCAGAATCATCTCTCTTTGTACATGATCATGGAGAAATCATTTTTGAGTACTTTGAAACAGAGCAGCCTTCTTTTCGGCCTCCATTATTTGAAAAGTAAGTTGTGCTCATGCCTTTTGTGCATTTACAAGCTCTAAGCGTTGCACCAAATATTATGAGTTTGACACTTTGACCACTTGCTTAACTTCTCTTGTATCTAAACCATTGTTGGGTTTGTGAACAAGGACGCTTTGCCCCGTCAAGTGGGCCAGAGTCATTTTATTTCCCTCTGAAACACGGCGTGCATGTTGTGAAAAGTTTCTAATATTTGGCCTTAAGGATCTCTGCCGATCCCTTCATGTTATATAGGGCTCAAACGCCCAGGACAGATTACAACTATTATTGAATTCCAAGAGGAATCTCAGGCCTATTCAGTCTTGGTTTATTTTTTTTCAAATACGCAGGAGAACTGCGTAGTAATATATTAAGAAGATAAAAACCGGATATAGATCCTTACAACATCCTACCTCTAATTACATCTTGAGTCACACACTTGCCTGAAACAGATCACATGACCAACCTTTACCTAACCCAAAGTAACGCAGAAAAAACAAAGGCTAATTATCCTAGGTCAATAGGGCAAGGAGGTGATTAACTCTTCTAACCCCTGCCAACCTCCAGTAGATTAGTTCTTCAGCAAAGAATTCCAATACTTTGGTAACATTGGGACTGATACCATTAAACACACAGTTATTTCGGTGTATCCAAATTGACCAAGCTCCCAATATGACAATAGAATTGAAGCTTTTAAAAAACTGAGTGTGCACCAAATTACTATTTCTTGACCACCAGTCATCAAAGGAGCTTTCATTTGCCTGGGGAGCCAGGTTTCCTATTCCAATTTTTTTAAGGACTTTATACCACACCTGTCGAGCAAAGACACACATGCACATCAAGTGATCAATTGTCTCCATTCCTTGATCACAAAGGGGACAATGATCAGGATGAGGCAGCCCCTTTTTTCTAGCTGGTCAGCTGTCCAACATTTGTTGTGAGCCACTAGCCACATGAAGAATTTGCACTTCCCTGGAGCCCAGCATTTCCAAATTCTATCCCATGGATTGAATTGGATTGCTCCAACAAACATGAAGAATTTGCACTTCCCTGTAGGCTGATTTAGCCAAGTACATTCCATTGGCAGTGAGGCGCCATATATGAACATCATCCACTTCCTCCTGCAATTCTATACCAGAAACAAGATCCCACAATTTGAAGTACTTAGAGATTACTGCCATGGTGAGGGCTCCTTGAATATCAGAGATCCAGTTAGCATTTTCCATAGCCTCATAAACAGTTCTTCTATTTGCCCTTCCTCTTATTTACTGCCCCCAGAGATTTGGCACAAGTCGTTCTAAACTTTGACCTTGTAGCCACCTATCCTTCCAAAACAGAGTGGTTCTTCCATTACTTATAACAGTAGCAGTGGCCATCTCAAAGAAACTTTTGATAGAGTGGTGAGTCTGGATTGGAAAGGCAGCCCAAGGACTGTTAGGATCAGTTTTTTCAGCCATAGCCATCTCATTCTGAGGGCCCAACCCAAAAGGTGCAAGTTAGATATGCCTAAGCCTCCCATATCAGTGAGTCTAGTCACCTTATCCCAGGCTACCAGGCTACCAGACAATGACCTCTATCACATCTTTTCTACCTTACCAGAGAAAACCCCTTCTAATTTTATCAATTGCCTTAAGAGCCCAACATGGAAGATCCAAAGCCATGATCAAGTATATCAAGGTAGAAGTGAAAACATGCTGCACAACAATCCTTCTACCAGCCTTTGTCAACAAATCAGCATTCCATCCAGGTAGGAGATCATCTATGTTATCGATTGTTGGCTGAATTTGAGCCCTTGTCAATTTTTTAATAGATAGAGGCACTCCAAGGTACTTACATGGGAAATCTGCTAGTTGACAAGGCAAATATTCCTGTATGAGAGCCTTGTCTGTTTCAGAGCAATGGATGGGCAGGATGTGGCTTTTCTGCATATTAGTTTTCAAACCTGAGGCATCACCAAAGAGTTGTAGGATGTCCATTATCACTTTAATGTCTAGGGCAGAAGGATTGATGAAAAGGACAACATCATCAGCATAAAGAGAAATCTGATGTAGAACAAATCTTCTAGATAAGGGTTTCAGCAGTCCTTCCTCAGTAGCTTTTTTAATCAGATAATGCAAGATATCCATGACAATGATGAATAACATTTGGGATAAAGGGTCCCCTTGCCTAAGGCCATGTCTGTGCAAGATCCTTTCTCCTGGGATACCATTGAGCATAATCTGTGTGGAGGATGTTGCTAGTAATCTGCTGACAATGTCACACCAAATTGGACCAAACCCTAGCTTTTGCATGACTTCTATCAAGAAGGCCCAAGAAATTGAGTCAAAGGCCTTACCGATGTCAAGCTTGAATATCAAACTGGTTTTCTTCCGTTGATGCAGGAATCTTGCCGTTTGTTGAACAAGCATAAAGTTATCTTGTATGAATCTACCCTTGACAAAGGCACATTGATTTGGAGAAACCATTTGACCCTAGTTTACCTGCCAATCTGTTTGCAAGGAGTTTGGTGATCAAGTTAGCAAAAGAGTGTACTAGACTTATGGGTCTAAAATCCTTGATACTTAGAGCTTCATCTTTCTTAGGCAAGAGGATGATAAAATCTGAATTGAGCTTCATCAGTCTTGGTTTATATCTATACATTACAACTAGTATTTCTATCTATAACCTGACCAGCCTGGTCTTTCCTAGAATACTAGATTACATTACAACTAGTATTTCTATCTATAACCTGACCAGCCTTGTCTTTCCTGGAATACTAAATTATATTACAAAACAGCAACATATTCTATTCTATCTTTAACAGCTCCCTTCAATTCACAACTTTATTAAGTTGTGATTGCTTCTAAAATCTTTTAGTCGCCATATAGGTAGAGCCTTGGTGAAGCCATCAGCAATCTGATCTCCATTAGAAATGAGCTTGATATCAAGTAATCTTTGATGAACTCTTTCTTTAACAAAATGATAGTCAACTTCAATATGTTTGGTGCGTGCATGAAAAACTGGATTAGCAGATAAATATGTTGCTCCTAGGTTATCACACCACAATCGAGCTGCAGGAGGACCCGAGATTCCTAATACCTTGAGAAAAGTTTGCACCCACATTATCTCAGCCGTGCAATTCACCAATGCCTTATATTCGGCTTCAGTACTAGACCTGGACACTGTGGGTTGCTTCCTTGCACTCTAGGAAACAAGACTACTTCCTAGAAAAACAACAAATCCTCTTGTAGACTTTCTATCATCTGAACATCTAGCCCAATCTGCATCGGAAAAACTTGATACTTGTTATGAATATGACTCCATTGTATTGATATGTGGGCAAAGACCTAATATATATAGGTATGGAGAGAATACAAAAGGAAATATATGAAAAGTAAAGCAACAAGCTATCCATATATAAACCTAACATCTCTCTCTCTCTCTCCATATATAGACCTAACATATATGAGACTAACATATATATATATGCCTAAACCCTAAACCCTAAACCCTAAACCTCGATAGGCATATATATGGTTTAACTAAAGGACTCAGTGTTCACGTAGGCGCCAGGCGCTAGTCGGGCAGCGACCTGGCGCCTAGCGCCTAGGTCTGCCTGTTGGTCTTCTATTTCCTGGTTCCCATGCATCTTCCCACAGTCCCAGGCCTTCTTTTTCCCTACTTTCTATGCGTCTTCCCACAATCCCAGGCTTTCTGCTGGTTCCCAGGCAGGAGATCCCAGAGTCCCAGGCATCGCGACTCTCTTTTCTTCTCGCAAAGTCCCAGCGAGGCAGCTTCTCCGGTCTCAGGCGACCCGCGGCCAGGCGTTCCTCTCCCCTCTTCCCCTCCGGCCGCGCCTGCCCCTCCCCTTCTCTTCCCTAGATCTGGCCACGCGGGGCCGGAGTGCGGCGAGCGGCGCGAAACCGCGGACGCGTGGCGCGAAAACATGAGATCCTAGCTAGCGGCGGACGGTGGACGGCGGGCGTAGCGGCGGCGGCGCT
>KE371882.1:76128-86225 GCA_000418225.1 Zizania latifolia
CCGCAGCCACCGCCGCTTCCTCTACTGCTCTCGCTGCTGCCAACTCTGCCGCTGCCACCCGCTCGCGCTCCTCTGCCGCGGCGAGGTTGGCCTCCTGGCGACGCCGCTCGCTCGAGGTGACCGAGCGGTGAGAGCCTCCTGCAGACATGGCACACCGCTAGAGGGGAAAGGTCGCGGGGATTACTGCTGCTGCACTGAGAGGAAACTAAGCAGGGAGACCGGCTTCTCCACTGGAGAGAATCACGGAGGGGATTGGATAGGTCACAGAAACACGAGGCTCTGATACCAATTGTTAGAGAGAACGCTTGCATAGTTTAGATGTGACACTCAGAGTTGAGGCAATTTTCGTTTTTTTACTAGGATACTATGAACTGCCACACTCCCCAAGGGCTGGGGATACAATTTTATACCAACTAGCTGCTGCGATGCTGCTAATATGCAGTCAAATACAAAGTACTCTTAACTGCCTAAAAGCTAAAGAGAAGAATATATTCTGCTGTAGTGCAGAATATATATTCTCAACTGCCTAAAAGTTAAAGAGAAGAATATATTCTGCTGCAGTGCAGAATATATACTCTTAACTGCCTAAAAGCTGGGGGAATATATTCTGCTGCAGTGCAGAATATATACTCTCAACTGCCTAAAAGCTGAAGGGAGGAATATATTCTGCTGCAGTGTAGATATGCTGCTGCTGCTGCTGTAGAATATATGCTGCTGCAAGACTACCTTGCAGCTACAGTAAGAACCACGTGCTGCAGCAAGACTTATCCCAACAGCAGGGAGCCTGAGGGTGCACATCGTATAGGTTGGGAGGGATTAGAGAATTGAATTCACCAGTTGGAGCTTGCCTGCGATGGATAGCCAATAAGAGGTAGCAGACAGACGGCGCTCGACCTTGGCCAGAAGAGGAGCAAAATCAGAGCATTTCGGCTTGGCCGTGCCAAGGGGGAGTCCCAAATAAGTGAACGGGAGATATTTCAATTTGCATCCAAAGGTGGCAGCAAGAAACTCAGCTTCCTAGGCATAGAGGTTCACAGAGATAAGACTAGATTTCTTAAAATCGACTTTAAGCCCTATAGATTGTGTGAAGGATTCCATGATGTAAGATAAAATAATTCCTTTTGGGAGGCTTTGAGGAATAGAATAGTATCATTGATGATGGAAAAATCACTCGAGCTAGCATCGTTAATCGAAGGAGACAGAATACCTAGCTGATGAGCTTTGTTAAGGATATACTGAAGGAGCTCAGCATCTAGGACGAAGAGGAGAGGGTAGAGGGGGTCACCTTGTCTTACCCCTGTTTTACAATCAAAGAACTTCACGGGACTCCATTAAGCAAGATGGCTAAGTGACCTGAATCAAAAATGAGCTTTAACCATTGAATCCATTTGTCTGGGCATCCAAGATGAGATATAATGTTTTCCAAAAAAAATATTTATAAAAAAATTCTAAGATTAAGACTATTATTAGCAGACATCGGACTGCCATATTGTCACAGCCCATGCTGGTGCGGAATCTCTTATCGTCGTTGACATAGCGTTCGTACTACATAAAATTTTTACAGGAGTTACACTAAATCTTCTAAAATTCCTTTGACTTATGGTAGAGCAACGAGGTTTAATTCTTCCGTTTTGCTCTGGAATGAAAGCATATATAGTTTTTGCAACATTTTCTGTGCTTGTATTTTCGTTGCACCCTGGATGGGGAATTTGTTTTTAGTGATGTTTCTTGGGGCAAAGCGCCAGCGGGAGGAACTAGCGGAACAAAAGGCATAGGGAAATAGAAAACAGAGTCAAATTAATGCCTTCCATTCCATTCCATTGGTACGAGGAATAGGTGACTTGACGTCGAAAGCAAAACACACATAAAATTCACACCAATCTCTTTATCTTGTAGATCCAAAAATATTTACAGAAGCTGCAAATATTGTTCAGAAAGTAGAACTCAAGCTCCCCGACACAACTGAATTAAATAAACTGACAAGTGCTTTTCTCATCCCAGATAAGCTGTTGAAGCTCCTTGCCAACACTACCAATATTCTACCAATCTCTGTTTTATTTTTTTCCTCATTCACTCAGAGTTAACAAGTTAAAGCCTCATGCGCTTCGTTTTTTTTTATCCCATGTGATGATAGCCCAGTAATATGAAAATCAATACCTCTTTTCACTTCTCATCGATTGACAACTTATGGTAAGTCCACATCCTTCCCTTCAAATGCCTCGACTAACACTGTTGCAATTAAATCCAAATGCATCTAGGGATTTGTTGTCCGCTGATGGATGGCTTTCTCCCCTCGGATAATCTTTATAAAAACATAAATGTCAAATAAGATATGAGAAGAAATATTATTAACACAATCTTCAGGCAAAATGTACGAGGCTGGCAATTTGGTGTGCATCCCACAGAATATGCAGGCGCTGGTCTATAGGTTTGTCATATTAGTTTGTTTTAGGAAGGTGTGCCAGTTTTTACACTGTTTTTTGTATCAGTTATGTCATAAGCAATAATTGAGATTTGAAAGCTATAAATGCTGAACCCAGGGATATTATCTCCCTTCGCAACATAAAAAAGGAACAAATAGAAAAGGAAAAGGTTGCATACAAATTTTCCAGGTGCCAAGTTTTTGTAGATAATGAGGACATCCCCTGCCTGAAGACCATGTGTCTTCAGAAATTCGCCTGTCAGGGCAAACACAAAATACCAATCCATTAACCTCCTCGTCCTCAGGAAATACTAAAACTTACTACGTTCCATGTTGAATCATACCTGCAGAATCCAGGATGTACATTCTGCTTTTGTTATTTGGCCAGTACCTGATAGCATTGCATCACTGTGAATTAGTAGTAGTAAATGCTAAACTGCTAAAGTATCTCAGTTAAGCAGTAGTATATTGATTTCTCTATGCTGTGGCTACTTGTCACATAATCAAACCACAACAAGCAATCAGGCAGCTGCCCCAACCATTGTGAAACTGTGAGCTTCTTTTACAACCTTCAAATTTCTGAACATATTATGGAAGTTAAACTGTTAACAAAGTTCATTAATGCATACAGTGCCTTGCCTTCCGGCCTCCCACTAATTTATAGCATCCTGTTAAGCCATTGTGATGCAGAACCATATTTTTTTCTTTTTATTTCTTTCAAAAATTGCATGTGAGGGATGTCATAAGATGACAGGAAAAGTACCTGTACTTAAACGTCCATGTAACTGGGAGCACCATGTCGTCCATGTGCAGTATCACAGGATCCCTTTGTAACAATGGTGGAAGACTAGCCTCTGCATCCTTCTGAAATAAATTCAGACAGTTAAATTAAAACTTAAAAGCATGCATAAACTGCATGACAATTCTCACAGAATGAAAGGATAGGAAAACTTTGAGGCAAACCTTAGGTAGCACAATTCTTCCAACATTTCCAACATCACTCTTTGTCAACTCCTTGCGCAGAATGACTTGGTATTCTCCAGAGTTGAGTTTCTGACATCAACGCAAGCCCCCATGCACACAAAGGAAAAGAACTTGTTAATGGTGAGAGAAGTGTGTGCTCATAGACTGCATCAATGTATTGGCTAATCATCTTTACAAGCTACTTGAATTCCTGAACTACCTAGGGAATTGCACCTTCCTTTGCCCTTCTGTTCAATGACTACATTGGCATCGACTAACAAAAAATTTATCAATGGATACTTTCGCCATTGTTTTTTTGAATTATGCACTTGCCTAGTATAGAGGTAATGCAAGATAAAAATATGTAGAGTAAAACAGACACAGATAGCATGTTAAGTGTAGTGTGTTACTCACAGTAGCATGATTTTCATGACCTTGCTTCGAATCTGGAAGAGTGCCAACTGTCTCAGAGTGAAGTTCAACACCGCTGTTTCTGGTTTCCAATACATCACTTCTCTTAACCACTCTAGGCAAATCCTGGTAGCCATCCATTATAGTAGAAGAGTACGCATTATGCAGGGCCGTGCAAACTAGAAGGGTATTCCAAATCTTGAATGTTCTTATGTATACCTCTGGTTTCTTTTCTTCCTTGACAGATATGGGTCCTTCTATGGGAGGCATGTGGGTGCAAATGTTTGGTGCCATGGACGCAGTAGTAAAAGAGTCAACCCCGAAGCTGGATGCAGAACCTGTAGTTTAAACAGGATATGGGGGGAAAAGTGACTAACTCAGGTGAGTAGGTGAAAGAATTTTGAGACATACAATCAGTTGGGCCATATGTACATAGTGAGAAAATATTGTCATTAGATAATGACAAAGTGGAATAGAATAGCTAGAGTCCTTATACCCACTATCCATATGACCGAAGCAGAGAGAATATACAGCAGTATAAATGCCTCGTGGTGCTACTTTTTCAGGATCAGAGGTGCATAACATTCAAAAGGAGCAAGTCAAAATTCGTGCTGTTACAAGCAAAATTTGCAGCTGTAAACAAGGGAATATTTATGTCGTGGTTATTGCCTCGCAAATTTGTGTTGGTTTAGTTGGAAAGGACGTAGCTTTGCAGGAGCAGAGTGAGGGAACGAAGTGAAATGTACCTGCGTCTTTAGGATGGTTGTTAGCAAGGCGCAGATGGTGGGGTTGCTCGTCGTGTGGTGGAGGGAAGGAGGGATATACGTTCTTGTTGAGCATGTAATGGGTCCAGAAGGCATAGCACGGGGAGATACTGTAATGGACGGCATTGGTGGAGGCCGCAGGAGCGGACTGAGCAGCGAGGGAGGAGAAGGCGCTGGTGGAGGCGCTCCAGTCGGCGAAACCTCTTGGCGTGGGAGGCTGGGGAGCAGCATTGTGCGGGGGCGCGTCGGGTCCTGCAGCTTGGATTGGAGCACACCAATCAATCATCAGTCAGCTAGCAGAATACAGGGATGAGGAGGATCGATCACCCAAATCAAGAAGAAGAGGCAGCGGCAGCGGCAGCGCGGGATAAAGGACGGAATTAAATGGTAAACAAGGACCTCCAGATTCTCTTCATCCTTTAATAATAATAAAAGATCTGAATTTGCCCGACCTGCCCTGCCCTGCCCCGCCCTGCCCGGGCAAGAAGAGGAGGAGGAAGAGAGAGTACCGGCGGGAAGGGGAAGGGGATGGGGAAAAGGGAGGGTCTGCTGGTGCACGGCGGCCAGGAGGGCCTGGTAGTGGTACTGGTGGCCACCGCCGCCGCCGTCGCCGCCGTCCATCTGCCCCATTGGTTCTTGGTCTGCTCGCTTTCCCCTCTCTGTGTCTCCTTTCTCTCTCTTCACAGGGGATGCGGGGCGGGGAGGGCAGAGGCAGAAGAAGAGGTCACTCCGCTCCTCACTCGCAGAGGCCACGAGGAGAGGAGAGGAGGAGGTGGTGGTGGTGATGAGGTGACCCGTTCTACCGGTCTATCTATCTATCTGGAGTACCTATCCATCTATTTCTGTCCTGTGTCTGTGTGCGATGTGATCCCAGGCCCGGAGTTGTTGTTACGCAGTCTCTTCTGTTACTGCTCCCTCATCTTCATCTTGGACTCTTTCCTTTCTGCTTTCCCCCCTTCATCCCACTCTCGATCTACATACCCAAGATAATTGTATTTCTATGTATCTATTTTCCTTAGAACCGAATTTAGAACAAAAGGACGTGTTTACTAGTTTATTTTTTTCCTGTTTCATTTGAATTTCTTGTCGCTTCAACTACTCCATTACCACCACACCCATTATATTTATGCCAAGTGGGCCCGTCAATCCCACTATTGCATCTTCTTTTTGTTTTCATTAGACCAAGTTTTGTGTGTTCATGCTTTTCTAGTCCCCAACTCTATTTGGATGCCATTTATTGTCTCCTTTGAAACAGTTATTAAAGAGAAACGGATTAAAAAATTATAAACAACTTAAATAATAATTCTAATTATTTATATAACTAATAAGCAGAATTAGCCATCTTTCTGTTTATCCAATAATTATAATAATGATTATTTTAATATGTCCAAAGGAGGCCTATATACGAAGGAACAGAGGAAACACAATCTTCCCTACTTACAATATACTTTATCCGTCCTAAAATACAATCATTTCTACCATTTAAATTTTGTCCTAAATATTACAACTTCTATAATTTTTTCTCTAAATCTTCCTATTTTACCCCTATCTAAAGTACTAGTTGCATATAGTACTAATTATTTGGAGTACTAGTTGAGTGATAGTTTAGACTTTTTTTTTGCATCTTAATAAACACATTAAAATCTAGAAATAGCTATAATTTAGGATAAAGGGAGTAGCAATGTTGGCTAGGGTGAGGAGAGAGGGCATGACTTTAGACATCAAAGGTAAGGAGGTCGTATGATTAGGATTTGCAAATTCTACATGTACAGGGATCAGAGTTGGTACGGTATCTTAGTTTTTTTAAGAAAAGACAATTGTCACATTGGGTTTAGAAAGAAGTTAAAAAATGTTATCCTCAATACCCCACACTTTAGCATGTGTTTGACCCAAAGCCTGAAACAGATGTAAGTATTTTACATGTTAAATTATTTTTCACTGGGCATTGGTGAGAGGCGATTGCCAAGGCAGCAGCCCAGCGGGTGCATGACGAGCAGATAAGTGTACGGAAAAAGAGACTGGGAGTGTGGATTACAAGTAAGCATAGTACTGTCCAGGCCTTGGGCTTTAATTCCATAGATGGACGGCTCACATATCTGGTTTTTTAGGATTGTTTTGAGTTCATGCTTGCCTACATGCTGGATTTCCGATGAGTTGGGGAAGGCAAGCGTATTGGACTGTTGAATAGGACATTGCAATTGTTCAATGAAGGGTTTATTGGTTGTGTGCCCCAGCTTGTAGGCATGAAACAGCACTGCCTTGGTGGCTTCTACGTGGCAGCAATTTCTCCTGTAGGCAGCATTCCTTGCTATGTTGTGATTGAGCTATACTGGTTGTCAATTTGTTGTGGTCTTGTTTGCTTGCAATCTAAATACCATATCTTCACTGTAATTAGATGTGTTCCTTTTAGAACTCTTCATCATAACAATGTTGTGATTGAACTATGAGAGAGTCAAACCATCATGTTAGCAGGATGACCCAAATAGTTGATAACCTATGTCAGACTTCACATAAAAATTTGTTTTTTAATGCTGCCAGCTTCCTTTTCTTGTTGTAAAAAATCTAGATCTGATTCTTTTTGAGCTGACAAAGGGATGTTGACAGTGTCTCATTACTAAGCTATTTACATGTAAACATTGATTTATTCTGGTATTTTCGAGGGCTTTTTGAATTATCGGGATTTATATCTCTGTATCTCCCAAACATCGATCGCGATTTATAACCCAGCTGAGAGGGGGTGTCATATGCACATAAAAAATCTCCACATGATCAATAACCTCATGGTTTTCCTTTCCTCCCTACCAAACAAGCCCTTAGGGGATAAGAATGAGGAATTTTGCCTCCACGGAGGAGAAGTGAGAAAAATCCTATCCTCATCGGGTGAAGCGGGGAGGGGGATATTCCCCCATTCCTGTTTCTCGTCAACCGACAACTCTAATATAAATAGTGGATAAACCTTAGCTCACAGCCCTCCCCCTCCCTTAGCCACCGTTGCGTGCTCGCACCTCTTCCCCGCCGCACATGCTCACGCTTCCTCCCAATTATCCCGCTCTCTCGTGCCTCCTCCCCGTTGCCACGTGCTCATGCCTCCTCACCATTGATGCGCACACTCACGCCTCCTCTCCGCTGCCACGCTCATGGCTGTGCCTGATTCACCACGTGTGGGCGAGTTTGTCTCTGTGTGACGACGCAAAGCATAAGGACAAAGGCAAGTTGGCCGACTGGTTGAAGGGGCAACCGGCCACGTCACCAGCAAGGCCGTGAGGGCGCGATGACCATATGAGGTAGTCAGGCAGCCAACTCAGCACCGCGATGCGTCGACAACCCCATCGTCACAGATCACAGGTGGCCATGTCCCTAGAAAGTCGATGATCTGCACACTACCATCCCGCATCACCGACAACCCGGATCCCACCATCCCACATTGACAACCCCACCCGGCCTCATCCAGATCCAGTTGGCCGCTTCTAGATCCATGCGCAAGGCCCGCCTGCCCTATTGTGCGCAGCGCGTCGACGCGTCAGCGCTAGGCCAACTCGGGTATGGGGACCAACGAGTTTTCCGTACCCACGCGGGGACAGGGATAGGAAAATTCTCCACCCGTGTGCGAGGACGAGGATGGCAATTTTAGTTACAATGGGGACGAAAACAGGGTGGCATAACCCGACAAGAGCAGACCCTTTGTCCGACCTATGACCTCTCTTTTATGGAGATCAACCATATTGCTTTCTTGTCATCCTCATCAGCCCCTTGCCATCGCTTGGTCAATGTATGGAACATGGTTAAATCGTGCATGTAGCTACATGACAGCTATCCGCTAAGTACACATGGTTAAATCATGTATTATAGGAAAATAAATATGATATAGCTTTATTATCCGATCAACTGGACTAAACCTCTAAAAAAACTCTCTACGTACGTTTTATAGATTGTGTTTATATCTATAGTACGTTTTACATCAAGTATAAAACTACAGCCGGCGATTAGCCATTGACAAAAATACAATGAGTTTGGTTAAAATTAGAGTAAAACTCCCAACTCTAAGTTATTGTTGATAAAATGGATTATTAGTAGTAGTAGTAAAAGAAGGAGATAATGGCATATGTATCTCGGAGTTAAGGGGTTCAACAGATCTCTATCCTCTGACAGCTGTGGGTGAGCCTCGAAACATGTACATAAAGCGTTCCCAAGTGGAAAAAAAATTCAGTGCACAGCTCTTCTTGTGCATACCTTCACTCGATGCACGACACGTGTCTTCCAGTTCAATCCAACAGCAGTGGCTCCATGGCTCGTGGCTCGTCGGCTCGGTTTCGCAGCCTGAGCCTTGGTTTCCATCTAGCTAGTGATTTCGTGTCCATAGCGTCGTCGTCGTCCTCCCGTACCGCCTCCTTGGCAACAATTTTAATGGCGGGAGAGAGCCGCGGCAGCATCGCCTTCTTCGCCACGTACCGGCCGCCGGTTCTGCTCGACATCTTCTCCTGTCCTGTGCCGCCGTCCTCCCCGAGCGACGAGCTGCACCTCACTGATGGCGTCTCCTACAACTACAACTGCTGCACCATGCCGCCGCCCACGCTCAAGACGCTCCTCAAGCGCCCAAAGCTAGCCTCCGAGGGAGGCGCCACCGACGCCGAAGTCGACGCAGGCCGCGTCACCGGCCTACTCTGTCTCTGAGAGAGATAACAGTTTGGAGACACTGCACGTGGCCCTGTGCTTCCGCATGGAGGACAGCGGCTGCATCGGCGGCAGCTACAAGGAGGCCGGTAGCATCGTCGACCACACGCTGGTCTACGTGTCCACCAAGGAGCCGGTCACGGCACGCTGGAGCCCCTGGACGGTGGTGTATAGCACCAACCTCAAAACCGGCAAGACGGAGCGTTTGATCCCATTAAGGAACTTCGACTTGAGCCCGGCCTTGTCGCCGTTGGGGAAGCGGGTGGCGGTGGCGTCATGGTAGGGCAAGCCGGCGCGTGGGACGACGAGATCGAGGACCTAAAAATGGACATCTTCCTGATGAACGTGAAAAAAGCGGAACCGACGGGTGGTACGTAAGCCCTGTGTACGCGAAATCAATGGCTGACTAGATGGAAACCGAGGCTCAGGCTGTGAAACCGAGCCGACGAGCAGGGAAGGAAACGCAAGCCAATGAGCCACGCTGGAAACGAGCCGTGGAGCTTTTGTCGTTGGATTGAATTGGAAGACACCTGTCACACATCGAGTGAAGATATACACAGGAAGAGCTGTGCATACTGTATGCACTGAATTTTTTTCCTCACAAATACATATGTTCTGCTCTGATCCAGTTCCTTTTTTGATATATTGTCTTTGGCATCCATGTCTACCGATCAAATACTTCCCTCTGTTCGTTTTTACTCGCTGGTTCATACATGGACGCAATTCTGGATGCACATGTTATATTGGCTTTGGCATCCATGTCTACATTGTGGTGAAGCAACGGTACTACTTTGATCAGGTATGAATGCATTCCGTTTCTTGGAAGATGCTCTATCGATCGTTGTCTTCTCTATCATGATCGGAAG
>KE371882.1:86235-97478 GCA_000418225.1 Zizania latifolia
GAAGATAACATTCTTCTTTCTTTTATTTTATAGAAAGAAGCAATTCGGTCTTTATTGTTTATTGATGATTGGGGATTTGGCATCCAAGTCAGCGAATAAGCTTGTCTTCTCTCTCGCTATCTGACTTACTCTCTCTCTCTCTCTCTCAATTTTTTTCTCTATTTTTTTAAAGTAGGAAGATTATATTAAATAAGAGAGACGACTACGATCCTGTTATTACAATAAAAAAATACACATGGACTATATCTTATAATGCCACGCAAAATTATGTCAAAGTTTTTTGACACATCAATCAGTAAACTAGTATCTCCAAACATGTACCCGGACCCTAAAGCCATGACACCGATCGAACTATCAACTATCGGCAAACTCTTGGACACGCCCCTCTAAATTTCTTCTATGATCTTATAAAATTTTTATGGTGTTCTTAAATTTTGTAGACCGTCTAATTTATAAGATCTAATAACTCAGATTTAAAATCGATGATCTATTACCTTCTCCTTTAATATGTGCGGGCCCACATACATCCAGCAATTAATTTCTTTCTTCGCATGCTAGCAGATTAATTGTTACATACACTAGAAGAAAGGAAATAATCAATAAATTTTTCGTGCGAACAACATGCATGCAAATTACTTTCCGTAATCAAGATAATTTGCAGTCAGTTATCCTATTTTTTTAATTAATTATTTTGAATATACTTAATCAACGATCCAGATTAGTTCTAACTATTACCTCCTCGGGAGATAAAGGGTATACCATAAATACACCCTCTTATAAAAATTAAAAAGACACTAAATAAATCTAGATATATAAACTTCAAGTAAGACAAAGCATAATACTTTATACGACATCTAAAGAATTTATTAGAAAGAGACCGTTCGGATGAGAGGCAGTTCTCTTTCCCGTTGCTACGAGGAATGAGGACTGAACGGGCAGCGATAAGTTAAACCTTATCTCAGTTTGTTTGGTATGCTTTTTGAGATACATGTTTCCAATCATGTATGTGTTGTCATCGATGCAAATTGAAAGGCACTGTGAGGGATTTGAGATCCTCTACAGTCGGTGAGGAGGGCAGTCACCCTCTCTGCACCATTTGATCAAAATCCGATGGGTGTCAGAGAAGGGCTTCGTGCATGATGAGGCTTACCTCGCAGCAATCGTAAGGGGCTCTGCATTGTCCGATTCACGTCGGACGGCCCGGATCGACGACTGTAGAGGACAGTCGTCCCCGTGAAGTTAGAGGAGGCGGTTCCTTTATGAGAATGGTGTAGGTGGTCTCTTAGAGGCTATTTGGTTGGTAGCCATCAATTGCCAACAAAAATTGTCGTACTTATCTAAATTAAAGTTATGAAATTTCTTATCACATTTTAACAAGTCTAAGGGAATCTTGGTATACTTTGTTAAGTCATTAATACGTGGGACCGAAAGAAATCTTGCCACAGCTATGACAGCAACCAAACAGCTACCAAATTGATTAAACTTATCTAATTTTAGACGTGGCAAATTATGGCCAGCAACCAAACAGCCCCTTCGTGACAATGCCATCAAAATTAGGAGATGAAGATAATATAGGAATGAGAATTGTGAGAGATGTGATGAAAAGTATGATACTAATGAATTGCCATGGTAATAGTGAGAACTATATACGAGATGGGACCTGTCCCTTTGGCCACGCTGCTCCATCTCAAGTCTCCCAAAAACATGCATGTACTGTACAGGAATTGACATTCAGCTCAACTCTTTACACTCTTATCTTGTTTGTGTTTCGTGCCTGCACTACTAGGGTTAGGCTGTGCTACTTCAATAGTTCAATATATATGTTTGTTCATTGTTTTTGCTGATCGTATATTCGTGACAACTCTAAAAATATATAAGTATTCTCATGATAAATCTATTAATATCAATTTTATAAATCAAATGTTAATATTCCTTGTTTTGTCTAGTGAGTTGAGGTTTAAAGGTTTGACTTTTATAAATCAAAACTCAAAGAGAAGAAGAGGACGGCTTTTATAAATCAAGAAGAAGAAGAACAACTCGAGACTGCCACCAGCATGGATCGAGCAGCTGACGCCATGGACACCGCCGACCCGGAGGCGCTCGCCGTCCCCGGCGACGGAAAGCAAGCCGAGCCGCGAGGAGGCCTGCTTCTGCTTGCGCGGGCGCGCGACAACCTGCGCTTCCGGTCAGCGTGGGGCGAGCTGAACGGCGCCATGGGTGACCTCGGGACGTACATCCCCATCGTGCTGTCACTGGCGCTGTCCCGCCACCTCGACCTCGGCACCACCCTCATCTTCACCGGCATCTACAACGCCGTCACCGGCCTCATATACGGCGTCCCCATGCCCGTCCAGCCCATGAAGTCCATCGCCGCCGCCGCCCTCGCCGACCCCTCCTTCGACATCCCCGAGATTATGGCCGCCGGCATCCTCACCGCCGCCTTTGTACTCTTCCTCGGCCTCACCCGCCTCATGAAGCTCGTCTACTGGTTCGTCCCGCTCCCCGTCGTGCGCGGCATCCAGCTCGCGCAGGGCCTCAACTTCGCCATGGCCGCCGTCAAGTACATCCGCTACGACCAGGACCTCGCCAAGAGCAAGTCCCTCGGCCAACGCCCCTGGGCGGGCCTCGACGGCCTCGTCCTCGCTATCGCGGCCGTCTGCTTTATCACGCTCGTCAACGGGGCCGGCAAAGAGCCGCCACGCCGAGCCCAGCAAGAGGCACACCAACAGCAGGAAACCTCTTGGCGGCGGCGCCTGGCATCGTCGGTTCCGTCGGCGGGGGTCGTGTTCTTGCTGGGCGTGGTGTTCGCGGTGGCGAGGCACCCGGCGGCGGTGCGCGAGCTGCGAGCGGGGCCGTCGCGGATGCGCGTGGTGCACATCTCGAGGGAGGCGTGGAAGCAGGGATTCATCAAGGGCGCCGTGCCGCAGATCCCGCTGTCCGTGCTCAACTCGGTGGTGGCGGTGTGCAAGCTGACGCGCGACCTGTTCCCGGAGCGGGAGGAGGCGTCGCCGACGTCGGTGTCGGTAACGATGGGAGCCATGAACCTGGTTGGGTGCTGGTTCGGCGCCATGCCCTGCTGCCACGGCGCTGGCGGGCTGGCGGGGCAGTACAGGTTCGGCGGGCGCAGCGGCGGGTGCGTGGCGGCGCTGGGCGGCCTCAAGCTGGCGCTGGGGCTGGTGCTGGGCGGCTCCATGCTGCGCGTGCTCGTCCAGTTCCCCGTGGGGCTGCTCGGCGCGCTGCTGCTGTTCGCCGGAGTGGAGCTGGCCGCCGCCGCCAGGGACATGTCCACCAGAGCAGAGGCCTTTGTGATGCTCGTATGCACCGCCGTGTCGCTGGTCGGCTCAAGCGCGGCGCTCGGCTTCCTGTGCGGCATGATCGCGCACGGCCTGCTCATGCTCAGGGCCTACGCGTACACCTGAAATCTGTACTTGATCCAAACAAGAATGCCTCTGTACTAATAATAATGGATCCACGGATAGAAATGTTAACACAATTCGTCCCGTATGCTGTCCAGGAACAATCTTGCTTTCCTCCCGTGTTCAGGGGAGCCAAACCAATGTTAACACTTAGCAATTAAAAAGATATAGATATAGATTGGAGCAGAGAAACGTATCCATCCAAACAAATAAGGGATCCATAGACCATGGCTGTGAACTCATCTGCTCTCGAGCGTACTCGAGTGAACGAAACAAAGTGAAGTCCATGCGGCCATGCGGGCGAGCGCGAGTGGGCCCTACAGGCGGAGCGCGACATGTCTTCGCTAGGCGCTAGCTGATGCGCACGGACGTCTGTCGACCGTTCATTGGTCAGAGAGAAAACTTTATTCCAATCGCCCGTCCCAATTAAATTAAATAGATTAAAAGGAGCTGCCTACTTGAACTCCCAGGAGACTCCACGTCATCGCTCTTGCGAAAACACCCTTATATTTTGTTACAATTAATCCAGCGTGGTGGCTTGGCGATTTTGCAAAAACGTCCTTCTACTTTGCTAGAATTAATCTAACTTCCTCCACTGGCTCCTCCGCCCCGGCGCGCTCGCGCGGCTCAGGGACTCGAGGTTCGTTGCCCGCTCCCTCCGGTTGGCAGCCGCCGCGTCGCGCCTCCTGCCCACGTCCCTCCCTCCGTCCCCCCGCCGCCGCCGACGGTCGCTGAGAAGCAGGGCGGCGCGCCGCACTTCCTGGTCCCACGAGGGAGTTTGGCGGCGCGGCGCGGTACCCGCTCAGGAGGAGGCTGTCCGCGGCTAGGAGTGTGGTGTTCGTGCTGCCGTCACCGGACACGGAGGTGTTCAGTGTTCTTTGGCGCGTTTGCGCCGCCGCCGCCGGATCTCGTCCCTGCGTGCGCCGCGTCCTGAGCTAAAAAGGTTTGGGCTTTAATGCGTCTTGTGCAGATGGTCTGAAGGTTTAATAGTTAGAATTCGGGTAGGAAAAATAATGTGATTTCGATCTTTCTTGTGTCCTCGCTGAATTGCAGAATGTGAATTTGCTCAAGCCTGATGCCAGTAGCAAAGCCATGGGGATCACCAAGCTCGATGGGTAGAGTAGATACTGCTCCCCCTTAGGGCCCCTTCGGGTGATGCTCCTGTTGCTTGCTCATGCTTCAACTCTGAAGAAATGCTTCTAAGTTCTAACATGCCTATGCCTTCGTCTGTGGTGTCAATGCCAGGATGTCGAAGGGATTTGGCGAGATGATGCTGCTCCTGCCCAGAAGGCCTTTGCAAAACTGTGAACGTTTTGCTCCTTTCTGCACAACTACTTCCCTAACTTCCTTCAAAAAGCTGGTTCTACTATTGTACAATGCATTGATTCTTCCTCGGATGGAATACATATTTTTAGCTGTAGGAGAAATTTATTTGTGATACATATTACCCACATCATGAATTCTTTTGGGGCTATGTTGTTTTGACCTTTTGTTGCAAATTTTAGAGTATTATCTGATTTTCAACATTCACAGGTATGATTGCAGAAGTTACATCAGCTCTAACAGCGTGTGGAATTACTGTATGTTCTTGTGTTGTAAGTGAACCAGACATCCCTCAATAATTCAAAATCATCCTTATTTTGTGTGATAATCCATGTAACAGTGCATTATTTAACCTTTTAAGTTTTAATCTTCATTTTGTCAGCAACCTCTTTGTACTGTTTGTATTTGATGATTGGTGCTGTCTCCTCAGGCAGAACGAGATAAAAGAAGGGGAATAGGTGGGATGCTGTTCCATTTTTAGGGAACATGTGAGAATGTGGTATGCTTAATTGTCAAATCTATTCCTGTTTTACTTTTTACATGAGTATTGAACCTAAATAGAAAACTACAATTGCAGGTCAGCGCATGCTCCAGTGTTGACATGATTCTTGGTGTTCTTGGCTGGTCTGTTGGATGCAGCTGTAATCCTTTGGGTGTTCTTGAGTGCTAGCAGATATCAATAATCATCATGCTGCATCAGTTCACCTTCATCCCCGCCGAAAAGGAGAATTTTTGAAGAACCAAGAAATCATTCAGCTCAATGGTTCAGGAGCAGCAAGATCTTGGTTGATAAGATTGTGCTACCCTTAAACTTGTTTGTCAAAGAAGGCAGAGTGAGGGTAGATCAAACTGGAACCAGATGTTCTGGCTCATTTGGAAGCGAGAGGAGTGTACATAGATGAAGTGCAGAGAGAACATAGATTTGACTGATACAGCTCTTGGAATCGGTAAGTGTTCTATGCAATCCGATAATTGTTCCCTCCATCTTTACACTTATGTTCAAATGCACGATTGTACCTTTCCTTCAATTATTTTGTCTTGCTTCTAAATACCCCATCTTATTTGCTAAATAAGCTTTGGTATTTCTGTTTTTCTAACGGAACAATTTCTTTCGGGGCACAATTCATGACACTTATTGTCTAATTATCTTCTACCATTCTATCGGCTGAGAGAACATACTGTAATATGTACTGAACTATTGATTAGTAGTTTTATGTATTGTTGTTAGTGCAGGTTATTGTTAATTGTTTTTTTACATTTTTATTAAAGTAAGAAGATATATTTATTGCTTATATAACATTATATAGTTTTTAATTCCAAAATAAGACATACGATTATCTGTGTTCTCATTGTTTTATGTTTGATAATTTTAAACATTGAAACATAATTTGTGCAAACAACACGTTTTTCGCAGGCGCCCCTCCTGATCTACATGAATGCTATCTATATTTGAATATCGCTGTCGGCATGTTTACAGCGGTGTTCTATCAACGTTACACCTATCAACGTTTAACTGTCGATGCTTTAGGGGTTGAAAGGGGCTAGATCTGTAATTTTTTAAAACAGCCATCCAAACATATAATTTTGGAAAAAATATTATTTAAAAAATTCTTAAAAAGATTAGAATTAGGGTAACAGGTCGAGCAAAGTAAACGATTAATTACTCTGTACAAAAACAAATAATTATGTATCCACGTAAAAAAAGAAGGAAAGACATGGAAGCAGAACATGCGTGCAGTATATCAGCTGCTACGGTACATAAATACGTACAATACATACATAAATACGTGCAGCTAGCGCGCAAGATGGATGGAAGGGAAGGGAAGAGATCGATGTAGAAAGAAGCCGTACGTACGTCTTTAATTAATTACATGGCGGTGTACCTCGTGGAGTCGACGTTGGCTGTGGCGAGCACCACCGCGACGCCGAGGAGGAGGACGACGAGGGCCGTGAAGTTGACTAGCAGCGCCTCCGCGCCGTATTTGGCGAGGCGCACCGGCGGTCCCTGCAGGAAGGTGAGCTTCTCGAGGAAGCCGAGCTGCGCGTTGCCGACGGCGAGCGCGAAGATGAGGAGGCCGAGGAGGGCATGCCATGGCACGGCGGAGCGCCTGGTGGCGGGGGCGGCGCCGGGGAAGAAGAAAGTGAGGAAGGCGGTGAGCCAGTGGAGCGCGTAGAGGGAGATGGTGGTGATGCCGATCCAGGAGTGGAGCGAGTAGAGGTTGGGGATGCCGGCCTCGACGTGGAACTTGAAGACGGCGTAGATGCCGAGGCCGCCGAGGGCGAGGCCGACGGCGTGCAGCGCCAGGTGCGCCTTCTTCCTGGCGTCCCGGCTTACCAGCTGCGGGGTCGCCCATGGGAGGGAGCGGTAGCAGAGGATGGCTTCGGCGGCGACGACGACGAGTCCGAGCAGCATGAGGACGGGGTGGGCGTTGAAGATGAGCTGCTTGTCGTGGGATCGCAGAGCGAGGCCGCCGCGGAAGTGGATGCACCAGAACAGCACGAGCGCCGCCGCCGCCGCCGCCAGCACGTGCGCCAACAACGTGAACGCAGCCACCCTGGCGCCGGCGCCGCCATCCCTGGCCTTGAGCTGCTGCATGTGGACGATCGATTACTGGTGAGTGGTGAATGCAGGCTGCAGGAAGAGGAAGGGCTGAATGAAGATCATCAAGTGATCGGAGGCCGTTACATTTACGTGGATGTCCTGCTGCCATTGAATCCATCCAAAGGAGAAGATAGAGACGCATGCATGCTGCCTTAATTCCCTCCACCCCACGCAACCAACATTATATTGTTTTCTCTTCTTCTCTTACTTTTATTCAATTTTAAGAAATACTCCGTATGTCTTAACACTTATAACATCAAATAAATACACTTATGGTGAATTTAATAAATTATTAAATTGGTCAAGTTAGAAACAGTTTATAATATAAAAAGGATGGAGTGATTAGTAAATACCATGTAAATTTATATATTATTTATACCTACATATACAAAGTTCAGAATTTTATATGGAATACAGTCTCAAAAAATCCCAAAATTTATAGGAGATATGCCTAAGTATATTTTTCTCAAAATATTTTCGTACGTAATTCTATCACATTTTTTTAGAAGAAGGCCACACAGGCACGGCTTTGATTGAAAGCTATGTGTCGGGGATGCAGTATGATGACTTCCCAGGAGGTCACTGTCGCTGCGTAAGTATGACAGTCCTTGATGGGGTTACCCACAGAGGTGTTTTGGTTAGGTGTATGGGGATCTCTGTGTTCGAAATTCGATGGTTGCCTCTAAAAATACGAGACAGAATGTTTTAGACAGATTCGGACCTCCTGAAAGATAATAACCCTAATCATGTGTGTTGGAGTATGAGCTAAAGAGCCTGAAAACGGTCTTAAGCTTGTGTGCGTGTACTTGTATGAACAGCGTAGCATGTAAGAGGTACCCCGATCCCTTTATATACTATAGGGATTAGGGTTACTGTTTAGGCCTTAACAGCCCAATTAATCCCTTTTACAACGGTTTAAAATACCAGCGATCGTGGGCTAATAAGTACATCATTATTCACCATATTAATTTGACTGTTACGTCTTAGAGTTTATGGTCATTGATAGTGCGAACCGACCGTTGGACTGGCCTCTCGAGTCTTAGAGGTTGGGGTGTCCTCCTAAGTCCTAGCGGTCAGGGGTCCTCCCGAGTGCCGGACTCAGAACTTCTCCCTTCGACTGACTGCTTCTAGGATGCATGTTGGTCCGACCCCTTCCAAGATATCTTTAAGGCTTTGTCTTCCTGACCCCATGCTCCGTCCGATCATCATAAATGCTCTCGAAAAGTACCCGGGGTCATATCCTCGACAGGAGCCCCCGATCTCTTTACGGTAGAAAGGCAATATTCATCCGGATGGAGTCGAGAAGCTGTGAGGAGCGCCAAATTCTCGATAGATCTCTTTTTATTTACCTGGTAGGGGCACAGATTAGGTGCATCTGCTGGGTGTAGCCCCCCGAGCTTAGAGTTTATTAGTAGAATAGACGTCAAGGTCCAAAATCTTGCGTGATGTTTGTCGGGGCGGGGAGCATATGAGCCCTCGGGTATTTTGGCGATCAGGCGTCCGTCGGAGTCGAAGGGCGTTAGTTGGAGTCGAGTAGGCGTCCATCGGAATCAAAGGGCGTCAGTCGGAGTCGAGTAGGCGTCTGTTGGAGTTGGAGAGCATGCAAATCCCCTGGAGATTTGGCGGACAGCTGTCGGTTGGAGCGCGAGCGTCGGTTCGCCTTCTTTGTTTGACCGCCAGATTGATTTTTAACGATGAAATGGGGCGCTTCGGGGAAATAAATCGACGCAGATGGTGACGTGGATTCCCACTCAGAGCGGTTACCGGGGCGATTATGGCGTGCCGAGGGAGTTGAGGCGTTGCTCTGCTGCTCATAAATATTCCCCTTCGTGTTCCTTCTGTCGCAAGCTTTTTTGACTGCTTCCGAGTTCTAGCCTTCGTCTTCCTCGCGTTCACCCTTTTCTCCGCTGGCTCCTCGTCGGTCCGGCCGCCATTGCCAGTGCGTAGTGTGTTATCATAAGGCGCGGCGCTTGTTCAACCTGAAGCCTCTCGCTCCACCATCAACTGTGCCAATGGCGACCACCGATGCTAGTGTAGACCGCTCGAAGGAGTTCTACAAGTCCATCTCCACTAACCGGCGCATCCAGCTCTTGGAGAAGGCTGGCATCCTCCTGGCGAAGGCCTTGTCGCTCTGGCGTGAGGCGGTCTGTGAGAGATTTCCAACTCCCAACACCAATGAGTTAGTGGTTTTTGAATCTTTTTTCCACCGTGGGCTCAGCTTGCTGACTCATCCTTTTCTTTCGTGGTCTTCTTCATCACTATGATATCTTCCTTGTAAATCTTAACCCGAACTCCATCTTTCAAATTTCTATCTTTATCAATCTCTGCGAAGTCTATCTTGGCATCGAGCCTCATTTTGATCTTTTTCGCCACTTCTTCTACCTTAAATCCTACGGTAAGAATGTGGTCGGGGGGCTGGACTCCAACTCCGTGACGGGAAGGGCACCGAGTATATCCCCACCCCCCTTCCGACTTCAAATAAGGGCTGGCATTCTCAGTGGTTCTATGTCGGGAACCACGAGCCAGCCCTCTCTTCGGAGACTGATCGGCTCCCTGCCACGGCGCTGACCTGGACGAATCGTTGCCGCTCGGCCGACTAAGGTCCTATGGACGAGCTTGTCCGGGAGATCACTAGGCTTCGGGAGTTGAAGCTAACGAGGGTTGTCGTGGCCCTCAACATTGTGATCCACCGCATTCAGCCTTGCAAGAGTCGGGCGCGACCGGGGTACGAGTATGGGGGTCGGGACGACCCTTCCCGCGAGACCTCGGAGGTGCCGACCACGGTGGAGGCTACGGAGCGGGTTTGGGACCTCTTCACCACTAAGACGGTGATCGACAACGAGGATGCCCCGAGGTCTTACAAGCTCACTAATCCCTGACCGGCGGTAAGACTTTTGTAGTCTGCTGTGTTTGTTGGTTTATTGCTGTTTGCCATATCACCTGCCGGGTGTTGAATTTGACTATGTGAAAATGCAGGGTCAGGAGGCCTTCTGCTCCTTGGCGCCCCTGCCGGAGCAGCCCCGGGCGGTCGGGCAGAAGGATATCGCCCGGCCTATTGGCCTGGTCGGGACCAAGAGGAAGGACAAGGGAGTTTGTCCTCCTGCGGCAAAGAAGTCGCGCACGACGGTGGCGTCCAAGGGGAAGCCCAAGGTGCCATCGTCATTTCAGGGAGATGCTAGCGTCGACTCGGAGACGTCGGAGGGAGGCCCTGGCGCTGCTGCGGCGGTGGTGGCGTCTTCATCGTCATCGCCATCACCACCACCTCCTCGACCAGCGCCTTAGCCGAGGAGCACATTCGGCCCGCATCGGCGGGTGAAGATGAGTGCTTTCCGAAAGTCGACCTGGTAAGCATTCTTGTCCTAATGATTTTGAAGCAATGTTGTCCAATGGCTATTTTAATCGTGATATTTTGTTAGGACACTATCGGTGGCGCCCGATGGAGACGACACTACTCCCGTGGGGGCGGTCGGCGACGTCAGCCAGTCAGCGGTGTTGGCGTGGAGGCGGCCATCGGTGACGCTAGTGGCACTGCTGTCGGCGGTGCCGGTGGGACGACAGTCGGGTCCGTTGATAAGGATCCGGCTATTCCTCTAGCACCGGCGCCGGTCGAGACAACGGCGGAAACGGTGCTGCCGGTCACTGCTATGGTGGTGTACACCAAAGTGGTGGTCCCGACGGTGACCGTGGCCACCCCGACCGCCAACGTGGCCGTATCGGGGCTAGCTAGATCACCGACGACGCCTGCATCAGCGGTTGTTCCTCCGACGAACGCTCAGTCGACCGCGGAGGCCAAAGTGGAGGAAGAGGCAGATGTGCCCCCTTCACCGGCTGGATCGACGGGGGCAGGAGATATGGGGAGTCCTCCCGTCACGAACGATATCCGACGGGAGGTAGAGGAATGC
>KE371882.1:97488-111518 GCA_000418225.1 Zizania latifolia
CGTGACGCACTGAGCTGACTCGGCCGTGCCACCTGCGTAAGTTATCTAGAACTTGTGCTTCTTCGTAGTATTCTTCAGTTCTTGCCACTAACCTTGTTTTTGCTGCAGCGCATGCTAAATCGCCTGATCGGGCGCATGGACATATCGTGCCCCACCGATAGCATGGACTTAGAGGCTCTCAATGCCCGAGTCTGAGCATAAAGTCGAAGTCCTCCGTACCCAGCTGGATATCCAGGCGTTTAGTAATTATCATGTACCTTCTTTGTGCTTTTAGTGTAATGTTGATGCGATCTATCTAATTAACTTTGTAAACAGATCGCCAAACCATGGAGGCGTAACTGGAGACGATGACTGCTCTGGCGGAGCAGTCGGTGAAGTCGGTGAAGTTGGTGCTCGCCGAAGCTAACGAGGCCAAGGAGAGCATGGCGAAGGCTGAAGCCGAGGCTGCCTCCGTCAAGAACAAGGCTGCTGAAGCCGAGGCTACCATCATCGTGGTGAAGAAGAAAACCGACGAAGTAGTCGGTGAGTACAAAAGTACGGCTAACTGGTGCTCGCTTTGTTCGTCTTGCGGAAGGCTGCGTTGTTAAACTTGTGTTGTTTTTGCAGAGCTGCACCGACGTGTAAGCACCCAATTTGCCGATTTGGAGGCTCGCCTAAGTAGCGTACAGGCGGAGTTTGACTTTTTTCACGCCGGCGTGGAGTCGCTCGTGAAGATGATCGATAACGAGCCACCGAGTGCCGAGTGGTCGAAAGAAGAACTTTTTGAGCGGCTTCGCGGCGCGCCCACACGCCTCCGTGCTATAGCGCGGGAGTGGATGCAATCAGCGACACCACATGTGTTTAAGGTTGTCCGAGCATTGTACTCCTATACTCGGTTGGAGCGTATCTGAGAGGGGTGTTCGGCGACTATTGAAGAAGCCGATGTAGAAAGATACTACTCGGAGGTGGAGGAGACAGCCGGCGTGCTTGTCCAAGACTTGGACGCCTTCCCTGAAAATCCTGCCGAGTAGTATAGATATGCAAAAAAGAGAATGCAATGTAAATATGATACATTTCAGTGTTAAATGCAATATATTTTGGAGTGTTAATTATGCTCTGTCCGACTGTCTCTATCTAGTTTTCGAGTTCTTGGTATAGCCTTTGTTCGCAGCGTAGGAAAACTTAGCCACGTACACGCGTATTGAACAACCAGCTTCACAAGTAGTCAGAAAAGATAATAAAGAAGTTGGGCAATAAGCATGGCGTAATATCAGGCGAGTTTGGCAAGTCCCCGAGCGTGCAACAAACGTATCAACAATACCTCCCCGTGGAGTGGAATAAATACCGACTCGGGGTGACTGGTCGGAGCATCATCCGACCAATCTCTAGAGCTAGAGCGGGTCGTAGGCTTTGGGGTAAAGTGATGAAAAGGGCAAGCACTCAGGGTCGGGCGGGACAAAATATTGGAGAAAAATTGGAGAAAAAGCATTGTTATTAACCTAAGATAAAAGTATGTAGCTTGTAACATCATGGGTAAAACCGGCGAAGGTGCTCGGTGTTCCAAGAATTAGGAACACGTTGGCCATCTTCTTGGGTCAGCCGATAGGATCCTGGTCAGGTGACTTCTGCGATGATGAATGATCCTTCTCATGGAGCCGAGAGCTTATGGGCGCCGACCGCAGATTATACTCGGCGAAGGACCAAGTCCCCGACTTGGAATGACTGACCACGGACATTACGATCATGGTATCGGCGAAGCACTTGCTGGTACCGATTGGATTGGATTGTAGTGGCCAATCGAGCTTCTTCGAGGCTGTCAATGTCCTCTTCTCTTATTTGTTCGGCAGCGCCCTCTTCATAATGCTAAATTTTTGGGGACTCATAGGGCATGTCTACCGATAAAATAGCCTCCGACCCGTATACTAGAAAAAAAGGAGTTTGACCGGTTGCTCGACTCAGCTGAGTGCGAAGTCCTCATAAAACAGCCAGTAGCTCTTCATCCACTGACCATCATATTTGTTGAGGGGATCAAAAACTCTAGCATTTAAACATTGGAGAATCATGCCGTTGGCTCGTTCACATTGACCATTTGCTCTAGAGTGTGCTACTGATGCATATTTGATTTCGATGCACCGGTCTTCGCATAAGTCCCAGAAGTCATTGGCGGTGAACTAAGTCCCGAGACCAGTGATGATCTGATTGGGGACACCATACCGATAAATTATGCCTTGAATGAATTCCGTGGCTTTTTTGGTGGTCTAGGTCCTTAGTGGCATGACTTCAATCCACTTGGTGAACTTGTCGATGGCGGCGAAGAGACGATCACATCCCTGAGGGGCCTTCTAGAATGGGCTGACCATGTCGAGCCCCCAACATACAAACGGCCATGAAGGCGGAATTGTTTGAAGGGCTTATGTAGGGAGATGATTCTGTTTTGCAAAAAATTGGTACCCCTGACAGCTTCGGACAAGTAATTTGGCATCCTCGTTGGCGGTCGATCAATAAAAGCCCGACCGAAAAGCCATACCCACCAAACTTCGGGCACCAGCATGATTTCCACACATGCCCGAGTGCACTTCTTTCAGTATGGCCGACCCCTCGGATCGGCTAAAACATTTTAGGAGCAGTCGGGTCGATGTAGCCCTCTTGTATAATTCTGTCCTGACAATGATATACTGCTTACTTCTATGAGCAAGACGTATGGTTGAGTCCTTGTCTTTGGGAGCTTTGGCAGTGAGGATGAAGTCGATGAAGGGTCGGCACTAATCTTCTGCATCATCGGTGATAATCAAGATGGAAGGTGTCTCCTTGGCATCCAAGGGTTGTACTTCTTCAGCCTGGACCGATGGTTTATAAAGCTCTTGGAGAAACACGCCTTTTGGCACCGGAGCTCGAGAAGATCCCAGCTTAGCGAGGAGGTCGGCGGCCAAGTTCTTGTCTCGAGGGACGTGGTGGAACTCAAGGCCATAAAATTTTCCTTCTAACTTCTGGACCTCTTTACAATATGTGTCTATTTTTTCGCTGGTACATGATCAGTCTTTGTTCACTTGGCTGATGATCAACTTGGAGTCTCCATAAACTATCAGACGCTTGATTCCAAGGAAAATGGCAATTCTCAAGCCGTTGATGAGTGCTTCATACTCGACTGCATTATTCGATGCCATAAACAAGAGTTAGAGAGCGTATTTCAGGCGTTCACCTTGGGGGGAGATCAGAAGAACTCTAGCACCTGTGCCATCAATGCTGAGGGAGCCATCGAAATACATAACCCAGTGCTCTAGAGTCTCGGCTATCAGCGGAAGCTGAATCTCCGTCCATTCAGCGATAAAATTGGTGAGAGCTTTAGACTTGATGGCCATTCGGGGCTTAAAGTCGAGGATGTATTCTCCTAATTCGATGGCCCATTTGACAATTCGGCTAGTGGCGTCCCGGTTATGAAGAATGTCATCGAGTGGAAATTCAGTGATGACGTCAATCGAGTGCACCTGGAAATAGTGTTTGAGCTTCCGAGCGGTGATGAGCACGTCATAAAGGAGCTTCTGAATCTGAGGGTATTGAACTTTTGATGGCCCGAGTACCTCAGATATAAAATACACCGGTCGTTACACCTGGTAGGTGTGTCCCTCCTCTGGACGCTCGGCGATTATGGCAGTACTGACCACGTGAGTCGTGGCGGAGATGTAGAGGAGTAAAGTTTCTCTGGGGGCCGGCGCCACCAGAACAGGCGGCGTGGAGAGAAATTTCTTGAGGTCGGCGAATGTCTGATCTGCTTCCGGAGTCCAATTGAAATTACCCTTCTTTTTCAACAGTTTAAAGAATGGCATCCCCCGTTCACCAAGTCAGGAGATAAAGCGTCCGAGTGTAGTCATGCAACCCGTGAGACGTTGCATATTCTTCACGTTGGTCAGCTTAGCCATGCTTGTAATCGCCAAGATCTTGTCAGGATTGGCTTCGATTCCTCGACTGCTGATGACGAAATCGAGTAGCTTCCCGACCGGTACCCTGAATACACATTTCTCTAGGTTGAGCCTCTATCTGAATTTTTGGAGGTTGTCGACAGTCTCTTAGATGTCGGAAATTAAATCTTCCAAATGCCTAGATTTGATGACGACATCATCCAAAGCCTCCATGTTGCATCCAATCTGGTCGGCGAGACAATGTTATATGGCACATTGATATGTAGCCTCAGTATTCTTGAGTCTAAAGGGTATTGATGTATGACAGTAGGTGCCGAATGGAGTGATAAATGACGTCTTCTCTTGATCTTTCTCCTTCAGGCTGATTTGATGGTATTCCAAATAGCGATCTAGGAAGCAGAGGAGGGAACAGCTGGCAGTGGAGTCAACCACCTGATCAATGCGTGACAGTAGGAAAGGATCTTTCGAGCATCGCTTATTAAGATCGGTGTAGTCAATGCACATTATCCATTTTTCATTCTTCTTTTTTACAAGGACTGGGTTTGCTACCCAGTCGGGATGATATATTTCTTTAATAAACTCGGTTGCTAACAGTTAGGTGACTTCTTCTTTGATGGCCTCTTTACGCTTTTGGGTGAATCGGTGCATCTTTTGCTTGATCGGCTTGGCGGTCGGATACACGTGAAGTTCGTGCTCGATCAGCTTCCTTGGTACGACCGGCATATCGGAGGGATGCCAGGCGAAGATGTCGGTGTTGGCGCGGAGAAAGCTGACGAGCGTGCTTTCCTATTTAGGATCTAACGTTATTCTGATCAGCACTGTCTTGGAGGGATCAGCGTCCGATAGCTGAATAGCTTTGTACTTAGCCGACGAGGGCGATATGCCCGACGTTGATGGTGTGGCAGTCAGGATCTCAACGTTGGTGATCAACGTCGTCTTAGCCGCTTGGACGGTCTCCTCCATCTGGACAGATATGTCCACCGCCTCTCCCAGGGCGAGACTATTGCGGTCACAGGCGTGAGATGTGGCGACATCCCCCGGACTGGGAAGGCGCCCTCTGGTCCTGAAATTTTAAGGACCAGGTACGTGTAGTGGGGGACGGCCATGAACTTGGCGAGGGATAGCTGTCCGAGCACGACGTGGTAGGTGGTCTCGAAGTCGACGACGTAAAACTTAACATGCTCAGTTCTGTAATTGTCCCAAGTACCAAATGTCACCGGGAGGGTGAGCGTGCCGAGCGGGATGGAGGCCTTCCCCATGACGATCCCGTAGAAGGAAGCGCCTGTCTTCACCAGCGCCTTGATGTCGATGCTGAGCGCCGAGAGGGTCCCTTTGAACAACACGTCGAGGCCGCTACCCTATCGATGAGCACCCGATTCAGGCGAACCTTTAGGATCACTGGGTCAACCACTAGAGGGAACCGACCTGGCTTAGGGACGTCCGTCCACTAATCATCCCGACTAAAAGTGATCGAGACTTCCGACCAGCGGAGACTTTTGGGCTCCTTCCCGCTGATGGCGTTGACACGGCGGGCGAGGAGCTTCTGCTGGCGCTTAGACTCCATGGCGATCGCCCCGCTGAAGATCATGGAGACCATCTCACCGTCCGAGCGGGCTCTTGGAAGTTATTTTCGGCAGGGCGGTTGGCCTCTTTGTCTTCTCGGTGGAGCTTCTTATTTTTGTCATCCCGACGTCGCTTATCTTATTGGGGGTTTTCTTTCATCACTTTGACCATTTGATTCTGCAGCTGATAACACCTGCGGGTGGTGTGGCTACTGTTCGGGTGAAAGATGCAGGGTTTGTCCAACATTTCCTGCATCGTCGAGTGCCCTCTGCCTCAGAATTTGGGCTTCTCTTCCGTGACCATAACGTGCTCTGACTTCCTCTTCCGGCTTTTGGATCAGGAGGATTCAGGCTTGTCGCAGTCAGCGCGTCGAGGTGATCGGCGATCTTCGTCTGAGCGCTTCTTGTCTTTGTGAGACTCCCATGTGGTCGGGTGCATCTGCTCGCGCTTGGCGTTCTCAGTGTTGGCGTACTGCTCGGTGATGGTGATCATTTCACCCGACGTCATCGGTTCATTCATCACTAGATGATAGAATAATTCTGATGGCTTCCGTAATCTATCTTGGAAGATGGAGATGACGTCGGCGTTAGAGATGCTGGCAACGGTGTTCCGGCGCTCAGAGAATCGACGAATATAGTCCCGGAGGGACTCATCGCTCTTCTGACGTATTTGGCGTAGGTCATGCCAAGAGGCAGGCCTTTGTCACGTTCCTTGATAATTGACAATAAAGACATCACACAGCTGATCCCAGGAGTCGATGGAGTTCTCAGGGAGTCCAGCCAGCCAACTGATGGCAGCCGGTGCTAGCATGACGGGGAGATAATTTTCCATCACGTTATGATCCCCATTCGCTGCTTGGATGGCCGTGTAATACAGCCATAGCCACTGAGAGGGGTCGATCTTGCCGTCATAGGGCTCAATGCCCGACCAGCGAAAACCTCTGGGCCAAATGACACGACGAAGTCGCTCGATAAAGGCCGAAAACCCATTCTGGCGGGCATCGACATCGTCTTGCCGGTCAGTTCATGGAGTGCCGTGGCTCTAGTCAAACTGTTCCCGGCGGCGAATCTCGCCGCACTCGCATTCTCTGCGGCGGCGAGAAATAACATTGCGCTCATCGCGCACTTGATTGATGATCTCTCGAGTAAGAGCTTCCATAGCGCTCACTCAGTCGGGAACGTCACGACTGACTGGATGATTGGGCGGTGTCACGGTCGGAGGAGGGTGACCACCTGGGGGACGCCACGTTGAGAATTTAGACGGCGGCGGCCTGAGTCATTGCCTGGGCTCTCTGGAGCTCGGGCGTATAGGGGAGGGCAGAGAGTGCTCTCTCAATAGCGACAAGATTCACCGTTGGCGTGCGATACACGGCGTGACCTTCAAAGTCCACCGTTGGTGGAGCTACACGCTTGGGTGTTGGAGCCACCTTGTTGTAGCGACAGGCCGCGCTTTGAACAGCTGGGCGCATAGTAAGTGTGCGTGATGTCCTTGTCTAGCCAACGGAGGCGTTGGAGAGGACGAGTTGACGCATAGAGTCTCTAACAAAAGTGAGGCTCCCGATGGTGATGACAGAGCGAACGAAAATCTTAGTGTTGATCTTGCAAACAACGGCCATTGAATTCGAATAAAAATTCACAGAGGACCCCTAACTGGCGCACCAACTGTCACTGCGTAAGTACGACAGTCCTCGATGGGGTTACCCACAGAGGTGTTTTGGTTAGGTGTATGGGGATCTCTGTGTTCGGAATTCGATGGTTGCCTCTAAGAATACGAGACAGAAGGTTTTAGACAGGTTTGTGTCTCCTGGAGGATAATAACCCTAATCGTGTGTGTTGGAGTATGAGCTAAAGAGCCTAAAAACGGTCTTAAGCTTGAGTGCGTGTGCGTGTATGAACAGCGTAGCCTATAAGAGGTACCCCCGATCCCTTTATATACTGCAGGGATCGAGAGGTTACCGTTTAGGCCTTAACAGCCCTATTAATCTCTTTTACAACGGTTTAAATCACCAGGGATCGTGGGCTAATAAGTACAACATTATTCGTCATATTAATTTAACTGTTACGTCTTAGAGTTTATGGTCATTGATGGTGCGGACCGACCGTTAGACTGGCCTCCCGAGTCTTAGAGGTCAAGGTGTAATCCCGAGTGTCGAACTTGGAACTCGTCCCATCAACTAACTGTTTCTGGAATGCACGTTGGTCCGACCCCTTTCAATACGTCTTTAAAGCTTCGTCTTCTTGACCCCCACGCTCCATCTAATCATAAATGCTCTCGGGAAGTACTCGGGATCATATCCCGACACATGCCTTTTACAAATCTAATATAATAAGTTTACAAATCTAATATAATAAGATTACGTACTGAGCTTGGAATGAATTCTATTATCGAAATTAATACGCACTACTTATTTAAGTTGTATTTTGAATTATATATACATGCGCTATCAATGACATATGCATACCTTTCAATTCATGCATTTAATTGGCTCGCTTGACTTGGCGTTGCTGCATACATCTGCATGATATGACGGGGGCATAAATTAAGCTCGGTCACGTCCATTCCACTTAATTCAGTTTTAGGCTTTTTCAAGAAAGATTAAGGTATATGATTAGAATGAAATCAAATAAGAAAGTTTAGGATTGACTGAGTCAAAAGAATAGGTGGAGAAATATCAATAAAATATGCAAATTAAATCTGAATGCTAGATACCAATATTCTCTGGGACTGAGGAGGACTGAAGGAGTACCCGTCATTTTACATGACAAAACGTCCATTTTGCACCGCGGTCACTCCTGAATTTCCAAACCGGACAATTAGTGCTGATCTTTGTTTTTTTTTAATAAATATTTTTGAAACAATATTTCAAAATAAAACTTGGGGAATCTTATTTATCTTTTGCATATCAAGATAAGGGTTGTGGTAATTGATTCAGATTTGGTAACTGGCTGTGCATGTTAGAAAACCGAATATCCACGAGATAAGCATCGGTTGTTAGGTACATCTATCTTTAGAGGTTTTACGCTATAAATAGAAATGTCATCATGCTGTTAAATCTGAGCATTAAGGAAATTCGGCTTTTTTCCTACATACTGTGTCATTATTCTTTATCTCGAAGCTTTGAACTACACACGATAGCAGAGTTCCTCAACACGTTATCAGCACAAAGCTCTACCGTGGGGAAACTAATCTACAACAATGATCTACCAGCGTCAAAATTATGTATGCATCTGAATTTTTGTCTCTGAATAGATTTGCTAAAACACTTTTATAGATTAGATCTACTGCATGAGCAAGGTACGATGACATACTGTCCAGCATGGTCCTAATAGGCCAGCCGCCCTAAATGGTGTTGTGACAGTAGTCATCGGCCACTCTACTACATTATCGTGGGTAGCACCCTATCGACACTGGCCGTGCCCCGCATGAAGTGCCGAATCATCGCCTGTACTCGGACACTGACCATTGAATCGCCACTGCCGCCGGCCATCCAGTAGGCAGTATAGGCTTCGCCCGTCGCTGACCGTCTTGTAGGCCACCGAGACTAGCTTGCTGTCGTCGGCCTTTGCCCTGCATGGCACAGCGAACTGCCCATCGCACTGCCGCCGCCTCGCATGTGGCACCACCATCGTCTCACACGACGAGGCTCGCAGCCCGGCCGCCTGGCCAGCACGCCACGCCGAGCAGCCACGCACACGCCTGTAGCCATGACGCGCCGTCTCCTGTCCATGGAATATCACACCGACCAGTCGTGTCATGCCCGCACGCCGTGCTGCCTCGCATGGCCGCCGATGCCGTCGCGCACCACACCCGCAAGCGCCGCCGCCCACGCAGCTGCCGACTGTATGCTCCTGCCCACGATGCCTGCCTGCATGCGGCACCAGACCTGCAACCTGCCGCGCTTGGCGGCATCTACACCAAGCGCTACCTCCTCCTGAAGCCGTTGTACGTGCCGTGCCCTACCACGGGCCGCCGACGCCGCCCTGCCAAGCAGTGCACACGCCGCGCCCGCATCATCGTAGCCCACGTTACGCCACACCGCGCGTCGCCAAAGGTGGCTGCCGCCGTCTCCTGTAGCAGCAGCTAGGGCATTAGCGTCCTAGGCCTTAGCTCTCCGGCCTCGGCCCACGTCCGGACGTTTATGCGTATCCAACGGAGCTTATAAACGGAGAGCGCTCTCACATCCCAAAAGACCGGTCCAGTAGGAGGATGGCTACTATTTCTTATAAGCTGCTCGTAGCATTCTTCTATGAACGAGGTGGGACTAAAGTTGCTGGCAACGCCTAATGGTCCAGGAACCTAACACCCCATCCCCTAGGTAGACATAGCGACTGCTAGCTCTGATATCAATTGTTAGCGTCTTATGCCTTAGCTCCCTGGCCTTGGCCCACGTCCGGGCATTCATGCGTATCTGACACAGCTTACAAGCGGAGAGCCCTCTCACATCCCAAAAGACCGGTCTAAAGGAGGATGGCTACTCTTCTTTATAAGCTGCTCATAGCCCCCTTCCGTGGACGAGGTGGGACTAAAGTTACTAGCAACGTCCAATGGCCCAGGATCCTAACACCCCATCTCCCTAGAAAGCTCCCTAGGTAGGCATGGTGGCTGCTTGCTCTGATACCAATTGTTAGCGTCCCAGGCCTTAGCTCCTCGGCCTCGGCCCACGTCCGGGTGTTCATGCGCACCCGACACAGCTTACAAGCGGAGAACCCTCTCACATCCCAAAAGATCGGTCTAAGGGAGGATGGCTACTCTCCCTTATAAGCTGCTCGTAGCCCCCTTCCGTAGGCGAGGTGGGACTAAAGTTGCTGACAACGCCTAATGGCCTAGGATCTGCTAACAATTGGTATCAGAGCTAGGAGCCGCTATGCCTACCTAAGGGGCTTCCTAGAAGGATGGGGTGTTAGGATCCTAGGCCATTGAGCGTTGTCAGCCACTTTAGTCCTACCTCGTCCACGGAAGGGGACTACGAGCAGCTTATAAGGGAGAGTAGCTATCCTCTCTTGGACCAGTCTTTTGAGATGTGAGAGGGCTCTCCCCTTGTAAGCAGTGTTGGATGAGTATGAACGCTCGGATGTGGGCCGAGGCTAAGGAGCTAATGCCTGAGACGCTAACAATTAGTATCAGAGCTAGCAGTTGCCATGCCTACCTAGGGGGCTTCCTAGAGTGATGGGGTGTTAGAATCCTAGTCCATTGGGCGTTGCCAGCAACTTTAGTCCTACCTCGCCTACGGAGAGGCGCTACGAGCAGCTTATAAGGGAGAGTAGCCATCCTCCCTTGGACTAGTCTTTTAGGATATGAGAGGGCTCTCTGCTTATAAGTTGCATCGGATGCGCATGAACGTCTGGACGTGGACCAAGGCCAGGGAGCTAAGTCTAGGATGCTAACAATTAGTATCAGAGCTAGCAGCCGCTATGCCTATCTAGGGGGCTTTCTAGGGGGATGGGGTGTTAGGATACTGGGCTATTGGGCGTTGCCAGCAACTTTAGTCCCACCTCGCCCACTGAAGGGGGCTACGAGCAACTTATAAGGGAGAGTAGCCATCCTCCCATGGACCGGTCTTTTGGGATGTGAGAGGATTCTCTGCTTATAAGCTGTGTCGGATTCGCATGAACACCCGGACATGGGTCGAGGCCGGAGAGCTAAGACCTGGGACGCTAGCATAGGGTTCCCCAGCCGCCTGCCCTGTTCGGCCTTCGTTCCACATGGGCCACGAAAGAAGCCACAGGCCGAAGCAACCAGAAAGGAAAACCAGAAGAAAAAGGAAAAAGAAAAGAAAACAAGAAAAAGGAAAAGGAAAGGAAGAAAAGGTACTTTCGCATTTTAGTCGTTAATTTTTCTGAAAATTGCGTAGAAATATGAATTTTGCATAGAGGTCCCTAGATTTTCAAAAAATCATGCAGAAATACGAATTTTGCGAGAGGCCCCTAGATTTCTAAAAAATCACAGAGAAAATAAGAATTTTGCTTAGAGGCCCCTAGATCTCTGAAAAATCACGCAAAAAATTATAATTTTGCGCAAAGGCCCCTGGATTTCTGGAAAATCACGCAAAAACTATAAATTTTGCGTATGGGCCCTCGGATTCGTTGAAAATTCTGAAAATAGCCTTTTTCTTGCATAAAAGGACCTCCAGAATCCGAATTTCGTGTCCGTTTTCTTTTTTAGCAATATTTTGTATGCTTATTTACTATTCTACTATCTTTAATTACCCGTATGCATTTAATTATCAGTACTTTTTATCAGTAAATATAGAATTGCATAGAAAAATACTAGAAAATTGTAGTAAATTTATTCATGTCTCTATTTAGCAATGTGATACAATTTTACTAGAAATAATATGTGCATCATAGATGACTTGCATCACAACCAAGCAGTTCACTGAGCAAAGTGCAGATGGCCGCAACAATCTCACCTAGGATATATAAAAGGATCGGGGGTACCTCCCTCAAGAGGACATTTAGACTCACACACAGCTTACGCGCGCGAGAGCTCTGTAATTACACTCGTCTGTGCATACTCCATCATACAGAACTAGGGTTATTATCCTCATGAGGTCCGAACATGTCTAAATTGTGTGTCTATCTCTTAGTTTTAGAGGCAACCATAGAATCGCGAACACAGAAACTACCCTAAACTGATTTAATCTACCTCCGTGGGTAACCCCGTCGGAGGACTACCGTTCTAGGTAACGACAATATGTGATACTAATTCGGTTATGAATTTTCTGTGATGAATTATCTGTATTCTATAATGAATTATCTATGTTTTATGATGAATTGTCTATGATGTACTCTGGAATGTTGGATATGTTGGTTGCCAAATTCAGGCTTTGATTTAGGATGCAGACTAAAAATAGTTATTTTTTTTCAAAATGACCATAATATTAGTGACGAGTGACAATAATTACCCGTCACTAAAGAACCCTTTAGTGATGGGTGACATTACGACCCGTCACTAAAGGGCCATAGCAGGTGAACCGATAGGCCCCCTTTACTGACGGGTGAATATTACCGTCCGTCACTAATGATGTTACATCACTGACACGATAAGAGTGACGGGAGACTTACCCGTCACTAATAAATATTATCACCCGTCACTAATAGGATTTTCTGTAGTAGTGAATTTAATTTTAAAACGAAACACTTGGATAGAACCAAGTTATGCATTGGCTTGTAGCCAGAGCATGCAACTGATGAATTTTAGTACACTAATTCACTTACACTCAAAAAATGTTATAGAGATTTGGCTTTGAAAAGTCATTTCCTTCTAAACCTCTAAAGACAGAAGGTTATTGCAAGCAGAGTACAATCCATACAGATCTAGAGAAGAGGGGGAGAAATTTTGGGACCAGAATTCTCATACTTGAGTGTTGCAGGTACGCTAATATATCTGGTCTACTACAGTAGACCAGACATTACGTTTGTTGTAAACCTACTTACACTATCTACCTATGTTTTCCTATGTGGTGGAACTGTAGTATCTTAGAAATCGTCAGAGCAAAGTCTTGTATCGACTTCGACGAACCACTCGAAAATAATAGTTTTTGCATAAAGCCTCACTAGAATATGCATGGTTTAGAAGAATGGTTCATCACATCCAATAGTCGTGTGGATTGAATCATGTTAACACCCCTACTATTATCCATGAAGATAATGTAACTTGAGTTGCACAAGTACAGTCAGGATATGTGAAGAGCAATTTAATGAAGCTCATAAACCCCAAGTTCTTCCGTACACATGAATTGCATGAGACGAATGAAATAAAGATGATGCACACAAGTCATGTGAAAATCTTGTAGATTATTCACTAAGTCTCTTTCAACATCTAACTTTAAAAGATGTGTCTGTAGAATTGGAATTATTAGACTTAAAGACTTGTGCATTTTAGGAGGAGAAACTTCATATAACACCGACAAGAAAAATTGAATCTTAGTCAAGCAGACCAAGTACCCGAATTGATCTTGAAGATCATATGAAATATTTAGGTGAATTGTACTCTTTTTCCCTTGAATGAGTCTTTCTGAAGTTTCTCATATTAAGGTTTTTAATGAGACAATTCGTGCAACCAAGACGCGCGCTATGTACTCTTTCTCCTAATTTTCTTCATCGGGTTTTGAGGAGTTTTGATTAGGCATATGCATGTCGCATATAGTGCCCAAGGGGCAGTGTTAGGAAACCGAACATCCAGGAGATAAGCATCGGTTGTTGGACACGTCTCTCTTTAGGGGTTTTTGCCTATAAATAGAGGGGTTATCTCCTCATTTGTATGCTGTTGAATCTGAGCAATAAAGAAGTTTGGCTTTTCTCCTACATACTGTGTCATTGTTCTTTATCTCGAAGCTCTAGACTACACACGGTAGTAGAGTTTCTCAACAGTCCTAAACTAACAGTAAACGAATGGTTTGTATAGGTAACAGTTCTGTTTGAAACAGTAATCGATCAGTTATCTGCTGTAACATATCGATTTAAGTCGAAAACCGATCTATTTTTTTAAAAAAAAATCTAGAAAAATTGAAAAATAATCATATAAAGCGTTGACAAGTTTAGAAAAAATTATAAAAATATAGGAATATAA
>KE371882.1:141081-156737 GCA_000418225.1 Zizania latifolia
TGCTTTGCATTGTTTGAGCTCGTGAAAGCCACAAAACCCAGAGGCGCATCTACATGTTGTAGATGAAGCACAGGGAAATACAGCCACCTTATGAAGCATAGGGAAACTGCAGCAATACTGTTCCAAACATTGTGGATACATACATGCCACAGGATCATCCTAGCTACAGTGAAGATGTTGGCAAGTGGCAACTGCATCAGGCTTTATCACTGACTAGCTTAATTAGCTAGTGGCCTAGATCGATCATATTGTTGAAGATAAGCAGCACAAGGTGGATGAGCTGTAAGGATGCAGAATCCTCCGGGTGAGCTGAAAATCAAATGCGATTGCTGCAACCATAATAATTCCTTAAAGATTACTCTCCCTCGTGTACCACCAACCTACAAGAGAAACAACATAAATAAGTCACAGGTTTCCTGTCTAGCTTGTGTTGGATACTTGATTTTTCCATGCCACAAGATGTGCAAGTGTTCAATGTGCTCAAGGAACGAAGAAAGAGAGAAAACAAGCCCTAGATGTGAGCGCAATAAATCAGTCTCATGTTTAGTCAGACTTGCATAAATGCTGTAGAATTTTATAACCACTTTGGTATCCAGACATTATAACACTTTGTGCACTCTGTCTGACTTGATGCATGGTTGGTGGCTAATAATTTTTTTATTGGGTCCCACGCGCCAGTGAGTAGAAAAGTATGACGAGATCTCCGTTTGCCAGGAAAACTCTACTGGGATAACCATCTGTACACTGTACACAAACCAATGCAAACAACAACTGAAGTGGTAACACAAGGGCAACATTTGCAACAACCAATCACCATCACCACCATACATTTGTTTCTTAATTAGTATCAAGTAATATCCTCTTGTGCTGGTCTTGTGTCTTGTAACTTCAATGTAGCTAATTAAATTTAGGACGAAGTCGTTGTAATAACTAATAACAATCAACAGTTTTTCAGTTTGAACCACCACTCGTCTATTTCTGATTTACCATCTAATCAACATTTTTCCTGATCTTTATATCTTGTAACTTCACTGTAGTTAAATTTAGGAGAATTTGTTGTAATAATTGTACATTCATTTGCCAGTTTCTTCTTCATATATTGCAGTTCATTCAATTCCTGCCACTGCCAGTAGTCACTATGCTCCACCATTAATTGTGTTTAGTTAACTGGACAAGCTGTGACCACGGCTGCTGGAGACAGTAGTACGAAACAAAACTGAAATGAAGTGAGGAATTATCCTTCGTTAGCTGCTAATTAAGGCTGTACATGTTGAAATGTTTTTATTTCTGTGAGATTCAGGATGTTGTCCCCGTGCAAATTTGTGGAGGTGGAAGTGCACTGAAACCCACAAAGAAGAGAAACTGTAATTCAAAGAGAAACAGCCAGCTGCCTGAACCTGCTTTGTTCCTTTTTTTATTCATTCAGCTATGTCCATAGTCCATACATGTTGTTTCATCAGAGCTGACTAACTGGGATTATTAAACTGAACCCTAGCACCAGCATACACGAAGTTTGTCTAGACTAGTATTTTTAATGGTGCGTAGCAGGTCGATCAGGCGAGAAAAAGAATCTGAAGCATGAATATAATGGCACTAGCAGGCTACCGGCAGAAAACAACCATGTGAGCTGCGAAAAATGCGTAAGGTAGCTTGCTTTTTGAGGGCATGGAGAGACGATGAAGTTGGTGAGTGTTGAGACATGACAGATGGATCATGGATATAGATCGACCGGCGAATGCAGTGCACCGTGTTCATCTTATTAGTTGGTGCAGTGCCTCTTGTCTTGCAGCGATTAATTGGTTATAGCAGGTATCTGCACACTTGCACCTGACCTATGGGTCGGTCGGTCACCTATCTTTTTTGGACTGGAGCTGCATATCGATATAACACTAGCTACCATGTACGTACAAATCAATCAACAGCATGAATGGATCCACAAGCATGTGAAGAGGATCGATAACCAGTCATCGCGTTGGAAGCTGCTCCAGCTAGCTAGCTACCGTCCAAATGTGTGTTTACTTAGTTGTACGAAGCATGCAGGCGCATCTATATATCTTTGCACAAATTAATTAGATTGTTCAACTAACTCGTACCTAGTGATGAAATGATCATCGATTATTTCTCTCTGTGTCATGCAGGTATATACATATATACGTACAAGGCTCCACACGTTGACGACCAAAAAGGAAAAAAAAAGCTCATGTATACAACTTAACGTCATTCGTTCTAAACTATAACTTTTAACTAATAATTAAGCTAAAAATATTTAGTTTTAGTATTATGCATACTATATAATATACTTTTATACATTGTTATCTTAATAGTTGTTTATGATATATATCGAAAATATATGAATGATCAACATTATATATAAAACTAACGGTATAAAAACGTATATGGTTTATAAGCACACTAGCTAGCTACGGTACACCACCATCGAATCCATGGCATAATTCCTTACAGCATGAAATGAATCTTCTTCAATTCAGTGCTGTTGTTTTTTAAGAAATTAAAGAAAAATGCGATAGATACAAAAATTCCATATTTTATTTGATTTTTTTTATCGTTTTTAAGATCCGTGCTCTGGTTGGTAAAGGAGGAAGATGGAGAGTCTAGGCCAGTAATTAACCTAATGTTAACTCCTCCTAATTTTGGTCGCTAGCATTACACGCAAATAGCATGCACTAGTGTACATGTTGTACTCTTGTACACACAAAGGGCTTTAATTTCTGTCTTCCTCTACAATGTAGCTCTGCTCGATCGATCGATCTCTAGCGGTCTAGCACGTACGACGTACTGCCTTCAGCTAGCTCAGCTCATCGATCGATCCAATTGTACGTCTTCCGGATCGAGGTGGCCATATAAATCGATCTCACTAGCTATATATAATTATATATATCCAGCAGCACACCGTACAAGAGCTGGTGGAGCTACCTACTATACCCATGGTGGTGAAGAAGAAGACGAAGCTTGCCCTCACCTCTCTTCTCTTCAGAAACAGCAGCAGCAGCTGTGCAGCCGCAGGGTTGCCGTGCGCTTATTGCTCTTCCACCTTCCCGCGTTCCATGTCCGCCTCCTCCTCTTTATCGTCGGCGTGGCAATGGCCTTCCTGCAAGCAGCCGAGGACGCACTCCTTCAGGCACCACCACCATCAGCAGCAGCAGACGATGATGAAGACCATGAACTCCGCCTACTCCGCCGACTCCGCCTGCTTCTCGGCCAACTCCTTCGCCTCTCTCGACAGCCTCTCCAGCTCCACGTGTAGGACGGCGTGCGAGGTCTCTGCGGGCCCCGCCGCCGTCCAAGCTGAGGCCGACGCCGTCGTCTGCGCGCTGCGCTCCGACCGCCTCTTCTTCGACCCTGACGCGTCGCCGGTCGCGGCCTCCTCGGTACTCATCAACAAGGCCGCCACTAAGAAGAAGAAGATGATGAAGAAGAAGGTGGAGGCCAAGGAGTTCGATGGGGTGACGGGTATGTCCATCGAGTCGTCGAACCCGTACGGCGACTTCCGGGCGTCGATGGAGGCCATGGTGGCGAGACACGGCTCCGGCGCCAAGGACTGGAGGTGGCTGGAGGAGATGCTGGGCTGGTACCTCCGGGTCAACGCCAAGAGCACCCATGGTCTCGTCGTCCGCGCCTTCGTCGACCTACTCGTCGCCGCCTCGTCGGCATCGCCTTCCTCCTCGTCTCCGGCCAAATGCTCCTCTTGCCGCAGCGCCTGCTCCACCTTCAACTAAGCGGCCAACAATAATTAACATAGATCCAATATGATCGAGGTAGTCTTTGCTTAAACAATTAATTAATAAATTAAGCAACCATGCATGGAGAGGTGTATTAACACCGTATATGCTCGAATTCTATCCATTTTAATACAGAAATATAAGGTACACATGTATATGATCTCGTCAGTTGGTCACCGTGCCAGCTGAAAGTCTTTTAATTTTACTTCCCTCATAATACATGCCATCTAAAATAGTTATAAAAATATATTTTTAATAATATAGGTTATTGTGTGATGTATCACTATATAAACATGTAAACTAAAATTCAATATATACAGGTTAAAACAGAAATAAAAAATTTGACTATAAATAGTGCTTATACTATATATGTAGATTTCAATTTGTTCTTTTTGTTTCTCAATCTATAATGTTAACATGTTTTACATATTTTTTACAATTGTTTAATTGGTATTTAACAGGTTAGTGTAATAGCATATCTATGCATATAAGTAGCAAGTTTCATATATATGTTGATGCATGCGCGCGCCATGCATGCATATGCGATGAACTGAACGAGAGGGATAAATTAAATGTTATCTAATTAAAACGTTAAAAGTTTCTCTAACTGCTAATTGGACTTACTGTAACTAGTATTTCAACAAGTACATGTGCATATTTTGTTGCAACTATATAGAATGAAAGATGTTTATGCATCAAGTTTCATGCACATTTTCAACAGTTAGGATATTTTTGCTGATCGAATTGGTCTTGATAGTACCATAACGGATTGCAAAAGGTATGCATATCTGGGCATTTTAATTTGTAGGATATATAATAAATTGTACGATGTTTAGTACATTATTTAGGTGTCATTACATATAACATATTGTTATCATGCATGTTGAACAGCTAGCATAGGTACCTAGCATGCATACTGACTATCCGTACATATATGATCGATATGCATGCATGCATACTAGCAACATGTGGATGGGTCAAAGTGAACAGTTAAGAATAATTAAGCTTTGTCTCCATCTGCATGCAATTTGCACATGATAGATCGACCCATCCATCTCTGAACAAACAGCATCAGCAATAGTGTTTGTGGATGGCACAGTTGATCTATATATATATTCCTTTTAACTTTGTCTTCAAAAGTTAGGCTCCCCGTGGATCCCATGAACTAATAGTTAGCAACTAAAAATTAGTTTTAGTCTATCCAAACAGTATAATTAATTAGTAAACTAACTATTAGCTCATTGGCTAACTAATGGTTAGCCTATTAATCCATAAAAGTGAAATAATTTGAGTTAATAGGAGCACTTGGACTATTTTACCCACTACACTACTGTAGCATGATTATTGTAGCAGGGGTAAAATCGACTTTAGCCATCTATTAGTCCTAAGTATCTAAACATGTATGAACTAATTTTTAGACAACTAACAATTAGCTCTAGCTATTAGTTTTAGTCCATCTAAACAGGTCTTAGATTCACAAATAAAAAAGGTTTTATTGCCCTTTACTTGCGGGTGGGTACGTATTCGATGCTGACTGAAAATTAGTAATTCGGTTTTTAGAAAACCGGCATTTCGAAAACGGAAACCGATCGAAGTTGCCAATAGAAAATTGTGAATTGATACTTGGGTCTTGGGTTATGCGAACTGTCGGATGGTCGGATGGATGTACAAGACAAGCGGCAGGGATGTGGGACGACTGAGGGCAACATGTTTTCTTCTCGCGATCGAAGGAAAAAGAAACTAAAGGAGGGAGCTGAGGTATACACGCATAATCATAATAAATACATACAATTAATTAACTAATGAATTAATCAATTTCGTTGCAGCGCACGCATGGAGCTATATACTATATATATACTAATATAAAAGAAAACTCATAATTATGCATGTGTATGCAATTAATGAATAAGAAATTAAGTAGTAATAGCTAAATAGATGATGATGCATGATGATGTAGATCAGTAGGTGACGTGGCAGGCGGTGGGGTGGACGTGGGGCGGCGGCGCGGAGGCGTTCCGGCGCTGCAGCCGGAGCGGACAGTCCACCTTGAGGTCGGGCCCCGGCAACCTGATCGCCCCGACCATCTGGAGGTTGGTCTTGGCGGCGAGCCTGACGTGGATGGAGAACATTCCCTCGGTGGCCTCCCGGCGGAAGGCCGCGGCCGCGACCCCGCCGACGAGCTGATACTGGCCGTGGAAGGCCACCGGGCCGAGGTGGGTGGTGGCGCTGGAGCCCATGGGCTGGGAGAAGTCGGGGAGGCCGGCGTGGGAGAAGTGCTGGTCCTGGTAGTAGGCGTCGGCGGCGACGGCGTGGTAGAGGAGGGCGACGCGGGAGTTGGGGTTGCGGAGGTCGAGGGCGAGGGAGAGGTTGTAGCGGAGCGTCCATGCCTTGGGAGTGAGCGAGAAGGTGGTCAGGTCGACGGAGGCGGCGGTGGCGTGGATCAGGTGCGGCCGGAACAGGAGGTAGAGGGCCAGCGCGGCGAGCCCTGCGGCGACGACGACGCACACGACGACGCTTACGATGCAGGTGACAAGGCTGCAGAAGCTCATCAGCCACCGGCAGCACGACGCCGCCATATCAACAACAATCAGTTAACTAATCTAATAACAGCTAGGCGGATCGAGTACTGGACGATCGATGGACAGGTTGCACGCATTGCGTTCATCATCTGGGATGCATGCATGCATGCAGATGGGGCCTGGGGGAGCGATGCAGTGGCCAGTGTCCTGCCGGAGGAGTGGATCAGTGGAGTGGAGCAACTAACGGCATGCAGCCATGCAGGCACCTACCTACTCGTTGAATTGGCTCTCTTCTCCCCTGCATGCTCTTCACCATCTTTTTCCACAAACATTTTATCAATACCTAATAGGTATGGTCTAAAAGAAAAACATATATAATCTCTGTTAATTAAGTTATGCATTGTACTGTATAAGTTTTCTTAATCATAATTTGACTAGGATTACTATGAGTCCCTATCTCACGATACATAAGAATGACATGAGTTTTCTCGTAAAACATGAGATATCTCTTCAACAATTTCACGAGAAGAGACAATCTTGTGACCAACTCTTAACTATCTCCAATCCACTAGAGAGCTAGTTGTGGTCTCCGTCCAAATTGATTATTGAGGCCGGTCCGGCCCAATCAACGTGCAATGGCCCATTACAAAAATGTTGTGCCCAGATTTCGTACGTTTAGCAAACAGAGAAGGGTGCAACGCTAATTAATAAACGTTCCAATCAAATCGCCGTGTCTCCATCTGCTCAAACATTCATCAGAAAGGTAGCCTTCACTGGGCGCAGCACAAGAAATTAAACTAATTAGCAATGCAACCTGAGATTCTCGATGAGGAGAAGCAGCAGCAGTGGACTATATCTATCTTTGACTGTGTCGAACGCTAGCTCTGACCATCTCAAATCAAACACAGACTAATTAAGTACGTACGTGCATGTTTGAATCGAGTGACGGAGCTGTTTAAATATTGCTTGCCTCCGTTGCCTTGTTCTTTCTATCTCTCTTTTCAAACAACACAGTGAATCCAACTAATAATTAACAAACCATGCAGGAGTGCTATAATTATATACCCGTAAACATAATTTACTAACTAGTTAATTGATTGATTGAATGGGTCCAAATACATTAGGACTCGGATTGGAATCTACAGGACCGATCGACCAACACCCAACAGATGGCACCATCAAAACATGACAAATTAACTGAGTTCCACTCAAACTCAGCCCACCCTTGAATTCAGTCTTGATCGATCGATCAGGCGCCGTCAACAATTGGTCCATACATCGATGGATCCGGTATATGTATATTTATATGCAAAAATTTAGTCATATTCATATATATATCAAAATGCGAAGAAGACTGTAGGATGTATATGTAGCAGCATGAAGTGATGTGTACGTTTGAGCGGAAATACTAAATCCGATATATATATGATCCAACGAGTATATAATTTCAATATACAAGTGCAGGGTTCATTAAGTTGGCTGTGTACGTACATTCATTTTGGATGTAGACATCGGATTTAATCCATTATCCTAAAAAAACAATAACTTCACTGATTTATTTTACAACGGCCCTGAGAAGCTCCAACATAAAACATGTTATCATCACTTATGTTATTAGTAGCACGCACGTCAACGCTCAACACAAGAATTCTGATCTGTGACCTAAAATATATACACGATTCACTACACATTAAAACAGTTAAATTTTAAGATACCTCAAATTAATAAGGATCGTTTTTTTTATAGATCTAGTAGCTATAATTAAAAGAGGAGAATTTTAAGATGCTTCTAAACTACTGTAGACCATTAATTCTTTGTGATCTAAGTACAGATTTAAATAAGATGACCTAAGTCAGATTTCTTTTCTTTTTTTCTCTCCTTTCTCTCTCTTCCTCTCCATTTCCTTCTTTATCTCTCCATTTCTCCTGGCTCTTCGTTTCGTGTGGCTTCAGTGCGTCGCGTGGCATGAAGGGGTGGCGGGGTGCGGGGCATGGGGCACGGGCCACGGCGGCGGAAAAACAGCACAGGGGCGGCAAGAGGGGTGGCTGTTGAAAAGTTGAGGATCGTGGGGTGCCACGGCGATGGACGAGGCAGTGGCGACGACAGACGGGGGCGACAAACAGGGCGGTGGGGGCACGAAGAACGACTGTAGCCAGCATACGGGCCTCCAGGTAACCGGCTATAGCCGAGCAATAGAAATTCAATTTTATTTAATTAATTTAATCACACTTAATCAACGGCTATGATTTATTTAAACTCTTACCTCGTTAGGAGGTACATATTGTACCGTAAAGGCTCCTTTAAAAGAAGTCAACGTCTTACGGAGGTAATAATAGATCATCATGATCTAATAATCATGATCAAAAGAATTCAATGTATTATCTTCTAAGAGTTAAGAGTTATAGGTCACTTTATTTTTGTTTTAACCAATGCTGGATTAATTCTATTTCTTATTTCTTTAAGAGATAAAATATGTATAGTAAAAGAGTATAATTATATATGTTAAGCACAACACGTAACTAATAAGAAAAAAAGAAAAGATAATAGCGAAGGGTAAAGCGAGGATTGCCTGATCATCTGAGATGAAGGAAGCTTCTTAGTCGGAGAAAAAGTGATTATATATATAGCCGCAATAGAGCGACAGATTGAATGTGTCTGACTTGGCTCACTCAAATAAATTAAATGGTCGGGAAATCAAGCTAGAAAAATAGGCAAAAGCAGTCCAGCGCGGATCAAAATAATCCCATTAATTCATCGACGGAGCTTAATTGACGTCTTCAAATCGATCAAGCCTTCAGTTAATTCAATCACTGACACTTTCTTCGCTCGCTCTCGCTTTAGCAATAATTAATCTTCCTTGACTCGATCGACGGATCTGTACACTTTACATGGATTCATGCCAAATCAACGAAGAAATATAATATAATATCGATCATAATACATGTTAATGAGTAATTAATCTGTCCTATCAATTCTCTTCTTAATTAATATATTGCTTTGCCACCTCTATATATATCTAGTAGTAGTAGTGTATGTATAATTTACTCGATCAGCTCTCACCTGAATATTGATTGATTCAATTCAGACTTGAAAGGAGCCGATCGACCTGCTGTTTCATTTATTCCCATCAACAAATTAACCAAATAAAAGCTCAGCTTGTGACACCCATCATCATGGACAAGTCCTCCTTCTCCACCTCGTCGCCGCAGCGCGGCGGCCGGGAGCTGCAGGGCCCGCGGCCGGCGCCGCTCAAGGTCCGCAAGGACTCCCACAAGATCAGGAAGCCGCCGCAGCCAGTGCAGCAGCTCCGGCAGCCGCTCATCATCTACACGGTGTCACCCAAGGTCATCCACGCCAACCCTGCCGAGTTCATGTCAGTCGTGCAGCGCCTCACCGGCCACCAGCGCACCACGGCGCCGCATCCGCCCACTCTCCAATCTGCTTGGCCGCTCGATGGCGCGCTCCAGCACTCGCCCGCAGCACGACTTGCCGCCATCGAGCAAGCGGCGGCACAGAGCGCCGGCGCCGACGGTGAACATGGTGCACGGCTGCCGCCGATGCCGAGCGTCCTGTCACCGTTGCCGGGCTCTCTCCCGACGATCCCGGCGAGTTTCTTCTCCCGGCCGGCCAGTGCATTGGGGGAGCTGATGAGCCCCCCGGCGCCATCATACTTCAGCTGGGATCTCTTCCACAACATGCAGACGCAGCAGTACAGCCACCAAAATTAACCACTGCTGTTAATTACACGACGATGTAGCTAGCTACAGTGCATGAGGGTAATTACCCCGTTTATTAGCTAGCTCAATTACAGTGCACCACTGCTGCCATTAATATATAAGGTAGCTAGCTACGTAGCTGCAATGAAGCTTCATAGCCCCGCCTGTCGATTTTCCAATTGTACCCTACTTTCTGTTATTTTGAGGCACCCCACTTTGGAGGTGATGATATATATATGATCCATCAACAGCATCAATTATGTATGTAATATTCAGTTTATCCATCAACAGCCTTGTGCATGCGTGAACGATTCATGGGATACTAGCCACCGCGTGTGATCGATATATATATTTTTGCTTCATCGTGTTAGTTTCAAAGAAACGCACAGCTCGGATGCCATGTGAGGTGCAAAGTACAACGAGGTGTCCGTGTGTTATTAAATGCTGCGATGACGCAAAGAAGATTTAATTAATTGAAATTGTAGACATTGGCAAATCCAAAATTTCTAAAATGTTCATTTCTGACCTTCCAATATATCTTGAGCTGAAGTGTTTGTCCCTGAAAACATGGTAGTCAGTTGCGAAGGTAGTATGAGCCAGCCGTGCAAGGAAAAATCGGTTGGAGGGAGATCCAGCTGACAAACAAATTAATTTGCATTGATTTTCTAATCCTTTTCAGTTAATTGGTAAAAAACCACTCGTGAATTTGCTGTGGTGGGTTACACAGATTGATGGTTTGGATATGATTAAACCATCAATTGAATCAAGAGAAGAAGATTCCCTTACCTCAGAAATCTCATCAATTGCAGGCTGCAGCGGGCCATTGATGTGCGATCGGACGGGCAGAAAGTCTGAATTATTCCCCCTTAGGCCTTATCCTCCGAAAGCCATATCAACTCGCAAAAACAAAGAAAAGAATTCCGACGGCGACGCGAGCCGAGAGAGGGGAGGACAATTGAAAGGGAAGAATCCCCTGGCAGAGCAAAGATCTGAGCTTTTTTCCGGCGCTCGCAAATCCATGTATGTTTCCTTGTGCTATAATATATTCGTCTCTCGCCCCTAAGCGAGTGGGGTCTTGGGAGTTCATTTCCACAAATCTGGGTTTCTCAGGGTTTGCGCGGAAGCAATTCATTGTTTGCAGTGATCAGTGGGTTAACCCTTTTACGTGGGTTAGGGTTTGGGTTTGGGGGTAGGACGAAGCACAGGGGCGGGTGAACGCTGACGGCCGGCGGGGCACCGGTAGCTCTGGGCTCGTCTTCGATTCTCCGTAAAACCCACCTCTCCCTGTGGGTTTAGATTGGTGGGAAAAGACCCCATCTTTTCCCAATCCAATACCCTCTTCTTTTCCTAGATCTTCAGACCAAATATGGTTTATGTCTACGGTACTTCTGTATTAATTTTGCACTTCCTGGATTAATTAATGGTAATGCTCAATTTTGGTTCAAGAATAACTTACCTGAAGCTAAGGATTACAGATTTACAGCCCATCCTTTCCTGCTACTTAATAATCCTTGTAGTCTGTAATGGGAATTTCGGTCTGCCTTGTTTTGTTTCCCTCACTTTGGTGGAAACTAAAAAGTTATTAGGTAGCTGGACCTTGCTCAAATCAGTTTGAATCACTTAGTTAGCAACGCTTCAACATTTTAAGCAACACTGCCAGGCTGAAGTCCTTGCCTGCACTGCTGCTAGTGCTTCCAAAATTTATGCAACTGCTGAAAATTTGTTTATTTTTTCAGCTGCAGAATGTCAGACGTGGATGAGTACCGTTGCTTCGTCGGGAGCCTTTCATGGTCCACAACTGAGGTGGGTCTCAAGGATGCATTTGGGAAATTTGGTCATCTTACGGGGGCAAAGGTAACATACTGAGTTCTTTTCATATATGGCAACAGTGCTAAGATCTGCACGGGGAAACACATGCAACTTTCTTTCAGACAAAGGGGTGCATATTGTGTGTTTGGTTATACTGCTTCAAAAGAGATTGAGCATTTTTCGGTGCTAAGACTAGTAAACATACCGTATATCCTCGATGATTTATTCATGCTGTCCATTCAACCAATTCCACAGGAACATTTTTGCATGCAAATGCTGCAGACTTTTTATGATTCTTTTGTACATTGTATGGGAGATAGTATTATAGCAGGTCACTTGACAGTATGCTATGGCAGGCTCAACTGTTATATTGTCACCTGAAATTGCGATCTGCCTGTGAAAGAAGGGACTTGTAAATTCAATGGAAAATTACAGAATGAATGTGTTTTTGAATTAGATGAAGGCATCTTGTGTTACTGGTTTTCTTCCTATGTTAGTAGTTCATTGGCTGTCCTTTCAAAGTCTTTGGTACATGTGGTCTGATGCACTGCTGCCCTTCTGTGTTGTTGGCTCTACTGTCAAACCATCAAAATCAGGACTCATTTACTGTATTTTTTTTGTAAATTGTAGGTGGTTATTGACAAGTTCTCTGGCCGATCACGTGGCTTTGGGTTTGTGACTTTTGATGACAAGAAGGCCATGGAAGAAGCCATTGAGGCTATGAATGGAATGGATCTGGATGGAAGGAATATTACTGTTGAAAGAGCACAGCCTCAAAGTTCAGGCAGGGACCGCGATGGAGATAGAGACTATAGTCGTGATGGTGTTGATCGTGACCGCTACCACAGTGACTACGGCCGTGGTCGTGACCGTGGTCAAGATTTTGGGGGAGGTCGCGGCGGCGGAGGTGGTGATTGCTTCAAATGTGGCAAACCTGGCCATTTTGCAAGGGAATGCCCTTCTGGTGATGGTGGCAGGGGGGACAGGTATGGAGGCAGGGATGACAGGTATGGTGGCAACAATGGAAGCAACCGCTATGGGCCTGATCGTGGTGGTGATCGCTATTCTGGGAGCCGTGATGGAGGAAGCCGCAATGGTGGAGGTGGTGACCGATACAACCGTGACAGGTCTGGACCATATGAACGTCCTGGTCGAGGTGGATACAGATCTTGATGGTGGTATCTCACAGGTATGGAAGCTATTCTTAATGCTTTTTAAGTGGTATGTTTACTTTGTTAAATAACACAGCAAACTGTTTGCTGTTTTGTACTCTTCTGGGAAATTCAATGCTGTTGTCACCCATGCTGACTGGTGCTTGTGTTTACTCAATATTCTTATCTGGATTTGGCTTGTAACTGGTTCCTCAGGAGCTTCAGTGGATTGCCTGATATCTTTCTGATTGTTATCTGGGATCCATATTTCTGTTCTGATCTGATGGTAAAAAAGTTGTCATGGTACTGGCATTTGGTTCTGTTCTTCGATTGCATCACTTGTGGCTATCTCCAGAATTGTTCTCTCGTTGCGAAGGATGTTCGAGAACAATGATGGCTTATTTAGTTCGGGTCTTGATCTTGAGGGAGAAAGCAACATTATGTGCTGGGAGCCTGGGACCACCTCCTTAGAATTCCTTCAGAAACTAGAAAAAAAAGGAAAAGGGTAAAAATCCTGAGTTCTATTCACCAGAAAAGATTTTTGTTTCATCATTATTTCTTAATAAGCAACTGTTCTCACATTAATTTTTCGCAGGCATCTGGCCTTTATGTTCATATCGGTCTGCATGGCTTAGTGCTAGCTCTTTCGCTGTTTGGCATGGTTCTGAGTGTTGGCTAGTTCTGTTTTATGGCAGTGTTCGCTCTTTAGACAAGTAAAAGATCCCTAAAACTACTGATTTCTTGGATAAAGTGGACCGACCTATCGAGCTCTGAAGTGCCCCTTCGTTGCTTCTGGCCTTCGTTGTCACTGTGAGAAACTGCAACTTGAGAGGATTGAATGCTCTATATCATCTTGTTTACTTCATGGGTTGGCATGAATCACTTATCCTACTGGTTCAGAACCCAGAAAGGGTGCTGCTTCTGTTGGGTGGCTATCTTACATTCATATCTGCTGCAATCCTAGTATGAGGAGCTTAAAGTATTCTAGTCTGTGGGCGCATCTCTCTCTCTCTCTCTCTCTTTACTTGAAGTCCTTGATGTGGAAACTACAACTTCTCCAACGAAAGTTTTCTGTGATGGCTTTCAAACTGGGGGTTGCGGTATGTAGAGCCTGGTTTCAGTCATCCTGCTTGACAGATTGTTGCCTTCAGATTGAATTGTTCTGCCCTAGTAACGAATGGAATATGGTCGCTTGTCATTATTCCCCCATCTTTAGATAGCCTATACTTGAGGATATGTCATGAAAACCTGTTGATTCTACTGGCATTGTTTATCTTGAAATCTGTATGAAATTATTTCGCATTAGTTGTCATATTTGTACAATGGTCGTTCAGCGGTTGTCAAATGGATGTGATCTCTTTTCAACATTTTGTCCATACTATAAAAAAATTGATGGAAGAGCTGTGTCATGCATAATGACATTACCATTACTTGGAAGTGTTGTCAACTCCTAAAAAAACAAATGTTGTGATCTCATTCAGTCGTCCGACTTATGGGGAGCACAAGCAAAGTTGATAGTACAGGACAAGATTCTCAAGAGAATAACCGAATGGAGAAAATACAAGCGAAAAGCGAAGGCCAATAAAATACGAAACCAAATCCGAGCTACCAAGTACCAACTGAGCTTGAGCTAAGGTCGGCTTCGCAACTCACGAACCAAAACAAGGCCGCCAACTCTGAAACAAAGCATCCACAAATGCACAACACAGCACTTCGTGCAACTCAAAGTTCCTTTGAAGGGGAACTAGTGAAATTACAATCATTACATGCTGTAGACTTGCTGAGAAAACAGCTAAAAGTTAACTATCCAAATATGGAAAACATAATATAAACAAACTAATAAGGTGCTATTGCTATTGTACCCGTTAGTAACAAGGCAACGGCTAGGTACAAGCAGTGACACTGACAGAATCCCGTCAAATTAAAGACTAAAACTATTCAAATTTGATACCCAAATGTCCTAAATCCCCAAATTATAACACCTAAGTCTTAAAGGATGAACTATCAGATGGGGTTGATTTTCTTACACGACTCGAAGCTCGTCGTTGTTCGCTAGACGAGGGCGTCGGCTCATCTTGCCGTCGTCGTCACCAGGAAGCAGTGTCGCTGTCACTCGTGCCTAGCATCAGCACGCTGCCATGCTTCGATGTGCCCCCACATTTTTAGCCCTCCTCCTGCACGGTAATTTTGGTTTGGCAGTGGCTTCTAGCTGCGTGCCTCCATCGGCACACACGTGCTTCGTCGAACCGTCACCACCACCACTCCACCAGCAACTTAGGATCACGCGTAATCAGGAGAAGAGGGGATGATGGAAAAAGACAATGGAATCAAAATAGGAATTTAGGGTTGGGGTTTGGCCTATAGTCGATTTTATTAAGAAAAAAATTCTAGCTATTTGATCAAATCTAATGGATAGTATCATTCTGTAGCTGACTCAGGGCGTCGCCGTGCTCAGCCTGCTGGGCTGGCTGAGCCCTAGCCTAAGAGTATGGGGCTAGACTCTAAAGCCTTTACATATTTAGGAAATATAGAGATGCAAGTCCATTAAATTTTTTTCATGAGTGGGGCTTGAACCCAAGCTGCCCTGTAAAACCTGTAGAAAATTCAAAACGAAAAACTGAAGAAAACATTTTGAAATGAATGTTAGTGCCAAAATAAATACAAAAAAATATATATATCTTTTGCAAAATAAAGTTTTGAAACAAAATAAAGATTTCAAAC
>KE371882.1:178419-188698 GCA_000418225.1 Zizania latifolia
GCAAGATAATTGTGGGATTTGTTGCAAAGCAACTCCCGGTTTGGTGAAGTTGAGAGAATTTGATAGATATTGTTGTTATATTATTACTGTGGGAGCGGATAGAGGTTGGGACCTCTACCCGCGGGATTAAGCACTTAGAAGTTTTTTTTAAATAATAATATTAATCCTTGAAGCCCTTGCCGCTCTTTACACCCTGCATCTATATTCACTTTCCAAGACTTGCTGAGTACTCACCCTTGCTTTTTACCACCCACACCCAGAGTACGAGAATCTTCCTGAGGACGAAGGCAACTACGGGAATGAAGATGAAGATATCGCAGCTGAAGAACCAGAAGATTAGGGTCTCGGGCTTAGTCCCCAAGTGTGGTAGATAGACAGTAGTTCATGCAATGTTTTGTAAGCTTGAATGTTATATTTGCCTGTCGCTACGAGGTATGCCTCCTAATGCAGCAGTGTGAGACTCTATGTGTTGTAATAAGCAGGTCTGCAATGAAACAACTGCCGAATGAAACGATTTTATTCTAAAATTCGTTCGTCTTCGATAACGTATCGACTTGTCCATTTCGACGATATTTCCGAAATCTGGACGGGTCGTTACATGCCCCACTCGTGATTTCGCCCTTAGGTACATGTCTCTCTTTTCTATGAGAAAACTGTCCTATCACAAAGTTAGTTGCCATACTCCACTGATCTACTTTGTCAGTTGTCATAAAGTTAAGTGACTTTACTAAAATATCACAAAGTTGAGTAGCATATTCTCTTATTTATCATATTTGACTATTTCAACCAACCAAATACCAAATTTGCCCTTCCTCCTCCACATCTTCTTCCTCTCCTCTCTTTCTTGTGGCCAGAGATTGGAGGTGGTAGTGCACATCAGGTTGTGGCCTATGAGTAGAGATGATGGCATGTGGGACGGTGGCCGAAGGTGGTAGCTAGAGGCGACAACTAAAGGTGGTAGCTAGAGGTGGTGGCACATAGGGAGACGACTAAGGACGGTGTCACATAAGGGAAGCGGTCAAAGATGGTGGCATACGGGAGAGGTGCCTAAAGACAGTGGCGTACAAGGGAGTGGCCGAAGATGGTGGCAATTAGAGGCAATGACACACGAGTGTTGGCCGAACGCAACAGCACGAGAAAAAGTGGTTACAGGTGAAAGGAATAAAGTGGAGACAAGAAACATAGAGAAGGAGAAAAGGTTAATGATGGAAATAAATCTATCATTATATATAGGGCCATGACAAATGAAAGACATGAAACTCAAATTTATGATATTTTAGTAAATTTAGTTAACTTTATGTAAAGTAAAATATGTCAGCAATTTTTCCGTTTGGCAAAGTAGCCTCCTTGCCACCTTGGCCGTGTTTGCTCTCTCTCTCTCTCTCTCTCTCTCTCTCTCTCTCTCGTTCCCAATGAAAATTCCCATTTGTCGACCTCAACCAACCTCATAAATCCTTCTTCCTGCCGCTCGTCTCCCTCTGCTTACTCTGATTGATTCTATCAACTGCTGCATGCACATTATCAACTACTACAACGACAACCACAGAGATAGATCGAGTCTGCGAGCTCTTCCTGTGCTGTGATTTGGGCTTTTGCTGTCCTTTCTTTCGCCCGGAAGCGCGCATTATTTTCAGATCCAAGGTTTCAGCCGACAATTCAATTGCTGTGCTTGTGCTTTTCCAAGGTTTCTGTCTACAAAGTGGGCCGCTTTCTGCTGATTGCCTGTTGATTTCCTTCGTTGGGGGGAAATCGCTTGCTTTGTGCAGAAAAGTTGGATTTTTGCCAACGGAGGGGCTGATTCAAGTTTGCGGAGAAAGTCGGCGAGCTCTATTTGGATTGGAGGGGCTAAGGTGGCTGTTCCTCCTCCTGATTGAAAAAAAAAAATCTTCCTTCTGGTTTTGCTCTTTGCAGAGAAAAAAGAGAGAAACCTTTACACATTTATTATCTCTCGAGCTACAGAAACACTTCGCCTCTCAGGCTAATACAGTTTTCTAAGTTTCTTGCAGATCTCGTATATCCACAGTAACTTAGGTAATATGCAATGAACTGCACATCACAGAGTAGAGATAAAAACAGTCAACTTTTATCCACTGCAGGAGAACTAGAATGGGTCAAATTTCAGACGCTGGGTATGGTGAAATTAGGTTTTTAATTATTAGGGTGCTTCGTTGGGCTTTCACCATCACCGACACCGAGTTGGTTCTCTATGTTGTAATCCTGTAGTAAGTATGTGACAAGAACTAGTACTCGTTAACCGGTAGCCCACTACTTTAGACTATTCAAATGGGAATGGTATTCTCTAGAGTTGGCTTGACTTAATATACTTATATACATGATTGGATTTGTCCTGGATGCGGTGTTGCATGCTAATTATCTTCCTTGGTGGATGCTTACTTTTAAGCCATGTCACTGCCAAGTGCCAACTTTGTGGTCTTCATTGCTCTGGTCATCACGGAGTAATCATCTTTCTCCTTCTCAGGGTATTGTTGCGGTGATATTTGGATTTATGAATCAAAGCAAGATTGCTGGCTGATACAGAAGTTAAGGTATTACCGTGGTATACTACTGTGATTTTGCTCTCCTTTTTGGTTGCAGCCTTGCAGGAGCTAAGCAGCTACTGATGTTCTATCTTGCACATGTGCAGTGCTGCCAAGCTCACTTGGAAGATCTTGGTCTCAGGGCATCTGGTGTGCATTTTTCACTAGGATGTCTTTCCGCAGCATAGTGCGTGATGCTAGGGAAAGCTTTGGAAGCTTATCAAGACGGAGTTCAGAGGTCAGAATTTCAGGTCTCCCTGGTCTTCCTGGCCATCACAGAGGGAAGTCCATTGGTTATCTGAATGAGCTGCGAGATAGACCTGTTGTAGTAGATCAAAGCAGCTGGGTTGGTCTTCCTTCTGAATTACTCCGTGATGTAATGAAAAGACTGGAAGAAGGAGAGAGCACTTGGCCGTCCCGCAAAGATGTTGTTGCTTGTGCAGCGGTCTGTAGAACATGGAGAGAGATTTGTAAAGATATAGTGCAAAGCCCAGAATTATGTGGAAAGCTCACTTTTCCTGTGTCCCTAAAACAGGTAAAATCAAGCTCAGTTACTAGTAAATAGTGTAAATGTTTCCTTTTTTTCTGTCTTAATGTGTATAGTATGGTGCCTCTGTGTTGAGTTGCTATCAGAGTTAAAGTTAAACATGTAAAATATGTCCTCAAATATAAAAAGTGTACAAATGGTTACACGAGAACAACCAAACACTTACATATATGCAGTTGTAAATAATGTAATTTTTTACCAGTCCTTGAAAACAACACATGTATTTCTACGGATATCCAGCCAAAAGGATCTTCTAGAATGGGGATGGGTGTGGAGCACGTCATCACCCCCAACTCCTTTTAAAAGAGTAAAGAATTGTATAGCTTGTATTCTATCGACACACCTAGTGTCGAACAATTGAAATGAATAAATGATTGCATCCCAGACCCTAAGAAATCAATGTGGCCTTTGCTCTGTTTAACAAGTAACACATAAAGCTCTTACGCAATTGAAAGTAAAGACCGGCTTCTGCAAATAGATGTGTCGATTACTAAAGTTTGCACCTGTCTAACTTTGATTTTTCATGTACAGCCTGGACCTCGAGATGGTTTAATCCAGTGTTTTATAAAAAGGAACAAATCGAAGTTAACTTATTATCTCTACCTATGTATTAGCCCTGGTAAGTATATGCCACCACTTCTCTTATTAATATTTTAATACCTACTGAACATTTTCTCAACACAACTTGAAAGTTTCTGTTAAAAAAATATAACTTGAAAGTTGTCATGCATAGCACATTAATAAAAGAAATATTTTGTGTGAATTATGTAATTAACAAATGAAGTTGAGTGAGCCTTTACACAAAGATAAGCCTTACAGTTCTCATTCAGGTCTGGCCCTTTCCTCAAAGATTTTCATGATATCTATCCAAGTATATGCTACTTTGTTTCATTTGCATGTAAAAACTGTTTTTAGGCCCAACAATCAACATAAGTGTACAGTGCCACCCTTTCCTTCGTATGAGTGCTTCTTCTCAATAAACTCCTGCTGTGTTGAATGTTGAAAAACCATAAACACTGGTCATTATTTTTCCCTTTAGCATTGGTTTGCAAACGTAGATGAATGCTATGCTAATAATAGAATTTGACCATGTAGCTGTGCTTAGCGATAACGGAAAGTTCCTGCTAGCAGCTAAGAGGAATCATCGGACAACATATACAGAATACATAATTTCTGTGGATTCTAAAAATATCTCGCGTTCAAGTAATGGCTATATTGGAAAGATGAGGTGATGTACCTTCCTTCACAACAGTATTCGTACCTAACCTTCGTTTATTTGAGTTTGGCACAGAGATATGCATCTAAATCTGACATTGTAACACAAACAGGTCAAATTTTCTTGGCACCAAATTCATCATTTATGACACACAGCCGCCATACAACGCTGGGAACCTTGTGTCTTGTCAGCATGGCAGTCGCCGAATCACTTCAAGGAGGGTTTCCCCGAAATTACCCACTGGTAGTGGTAGCTACCCCATCGCTCAAGTGAAGTATGCGTTAAACGTTCTTGGCACTAGGGGGCCCAGGCGCATGCAGTGCGCCATGCATTCGATCCCAGCCTCAGCAGTTGACCCTGTAGGTGTGGTTCCTGGGCAGCCAGATCAGCTTCTCCCTGGCGCATTTGAGGAGTCTTTTCGCAGCACAAACACCTCCTCCAGGTTCTCTGTCATGGACAGATCTTTGGACCTGAGCAGCTCTCGCTTCTCAGAAATAAGTGGATTGAACCAACAAGACGAAGAGGATGGGGAGGCTAAGGAGCGGCCATTTGTTCTCCGGAACAAAGTGCCAAGGTGGCATGAGCAGCTGCAATGCTGGTGCCTCAACTTCCGTGGTAGGGTGACTGTGGCTTCAGTGAAGAATTTCCAGCTGATAGCTGCACCCCAGTCAGCTGCTGTGTCCTCTGAATCTTCACAGCCGGACCAGCAGCAAAGCCAGCCTTCGAGTTCGTCCTCGACATCAGATCATGATAAAGTGATCTTGCAGTTTGGTAAAGTTGCCAAGGACATGTTCACCATGGACTACCGGTACCCGCTCTCGGCATTCCAGGCTTTCGCCATCTGTTTGACTAGCTTTGATACCAAGTTGGCTTGTGAATAATATATCAGTAGACATCAGTGTAAGATTGCATGTAGCGTGGGAGTGTGTAAGTGTGATTTATTGTTTGTTGTTGCGGTTGGTTTTAGTCCCTTGTTCATCTGGCGTGACAGATATAAACTAAGAATGGCAACAAATCTGAAGTACAGAAGTTTGCTACATTTTTCATCTAGTGTCTCTACTGGCGAATGCTTGTAATGGTTTTATGATTTTACTCGCATGTGATTTGTTTAGTCATATTTATCTCCTCTAGATCATTGCTGCGATAAGAGAGAAGCTTCAGTTTCCTCTTCTTACAATAAATAGCCTTACAGATTAAAATGCTTCATATGTTAATTCAAAGATAGCAATTACTACGTTCAGAGATAGCAACTTCAACTTTTACTTTTGAAGGAGCACTTAGAAAGGTGACAAGTTACAGTTCACTGATTCATAGGCAATGCAAATTATGTACAATTAACCCTTAACAACAATCGAGCGCTCTAACTGCAATCTTCAGAACAATTCCTAGATTTATAAAAAAACCTTGATAAACCGCATAACAGGAGATCTTTAGAGAAACACCCATATGGCTGATCAATCAACCCACTCAAAATCCCAGAAAGAGATGGCAACACTGAACAGGCGTAATAAAATGTCATCCGAGCTCCATTTGCAGACCTGATGAATGACAGGTCGTGGTGTCAGCAGTATGGGCACTCACGGAAACAACTTTACCTTGCACAGGCACATTCATATAATGTCAACAAAGTACATCAAGATGCTGTTTCTGCTCAGGAGATGAAGGGCGTGCAGCATTGCCAGCTGACGAGATGTCCAGGTCCCTAACCTCACTAGAACTCCCAATTTTACTTCTGGTAACAGGAATCTCATTGTCTAAATCAGGTGTGCAGTCAGTTCTGTGATATTTTACACCATTGCTTTCAGCCCTGAACTCTTCATCACTCAGTTCATCTGACCGGCGTTGTGAGGTCTTAAGGATGTCAAGGCCCATCTCAAGATCATCCTCGACTTTGGCTCGTGGACGGTGGGGCGTCTCATCTTCCAGTACACTGGAACGGCTGATTCGTGGCAACGCCACCCAATGGTCCTCTTGAACAATTGCTCGCAGGTTGATCCTTGAAGGCATTCTTTTTGTGCATAAGACTTCAGAACAGTTGTGCATGCAACCACGGTCAAACACGTTGGGTTGGTTGTTGTACTTGTACTTGAGGTTCTCATATGTTGTCTTCAAAAAAGGAAGTGGAGATTTAATTCAGAACGCATAAAAGTTTTCATAAATACAAGAAGGCACTAGTGTATATCATAAATCATTGCACCATTCAATTCCAGTTTTATACTTAAGAAAAAGTCATCCTGTGAGATTGACTTGATCACTAGTTCCCTACATTTCAAAATGGCAGGTAGGCATAAGGCATTGCAGACCATCCTTCTGCGAGAACTATATAGCTCATTGGTGCACATGCCAACATTCTACGTGATATTTTCTACCCTTGAAGGTAATGGTAATCTGTGTATCTTTTTCAGCATAAGGCTAAACATATACCTTAAATATTGACTCTGTAAAATTGGAGGACTAACCTTATTTGTTGCAATGAGGTAAGAATGGAACCCTGTGAGACCACCAACAAACCAGAAACAAATGAAACAATATACCATAATTGCCAATGATGCTGGAGATTCTTTAATTGTCTTTCCCAATGAATGATGATCCCTATTCATGAGAAGCTTGATGTATAATGCGCACATTGAAAATATGAAGATACATAGTATTGCTGCTGAAGAGACGAAACAGAAGAAATAGCGGTAATTGCGCTGCAAAGGGGGAAAGAAAAGGAGATTAACTGAGATGGTTTTAATATGAAAAGCTGTCTGGGTGTAGAAATTAAAACAACACATAGCTTGATTATTTTTAGGATAAAAAAGACAAAATCAACATAACAAACCTGTCCAATACATTGTCCAACCCAAGGGCAGTGGTGATCAAAGCACTCAACACAGTTATCACATTTGGAACAGTGGGAGCAGCGAGGAGGCCGATATATCATGCAAGTCTCACAGTATTTCACTTTTACAGGCACACCATTGACCAAAACCTCCTTTACCCGGGGAAACTGAAGAGTGTGGGGAGCTGAAGCATCATGAGAAAACTCTTCCACAGGTGGATGTGAATTCCTTGGTACAATACCTGGATCTTGAGATGAGGTCAAGAAGAGCAGTAACAGTACCTAACAATCAGGTTTTGCAAGGAAGGTTCCTATGATTTTGGTGCCGTATGTTAAAAAGTACTATGAAATAAAATATGATAAACAATCTGTACACTCTTCAGAAAGAACATTTTTTTATAAATTTTGGAGAACAGTAAGTTAAACAGACATGATAATATATACAACTGAGCATATGTAACTATGTAAGAGGTGAAAAGGATCACTTGCAATGAGAAATATGGAGATCAAGTAGTAAAGACAAAAAAGTTTAGGTTCATGAATTAATGAGAGACGTCAAAGGTTGAAAGAAAGTATGTAGTCATAACCAAAACTCAGATGATGTATATCATATGATAAACTAAAGAAGACCTAGAAGATTCCTTCCATTAGTGAAACTAAGCTCGTAACACTTTGTCATATGTACAAACTACACAACATTTTAAGGCAACGAAGACAATGAACCCTTGTGAATTAGTTATGCCAAACTACTGATGCACCTCGTGAAAAAACATACAGCTTTGCTAACATATCCACCTGTATGTATACGATTACCACTTACCAGATAAGATGCAATGAATTTTTTTATAATACTGAACTCCCAAAAATACAGCTTAATTCACGGTTATATTAACAGTAATTTTGTTCCATGTGGACAGTTAATAGCTTTCATTTTAATCACATCAAGTTTTCTTTTGAGGGGTCTAAGTGAAGGTAGCAGTTCCATGATTGATGGTGACAGGGCAAATCCTACACAAGAACCTTAGCATAATTATGAAGTACAAAGGAACAGAAAGCCTACTTACATAAATTGAGAGGACTATGGTAACAGCAAGAATTGCATACCCTGCATTATATGCAGGAAAGATGTGTATGAGATGCCTCGCCACGAAGAAGCAGAAGACAGCAACAGGGATTGCGATTAGAGAGAACGATAGCAGAGTGGCCTTGGCATCTGGTCCAAAGATAAACCTTCCACCACACAAGATTATCTGAACAAAGAGAAATAAGTTGCGAAACATTCAAAAAGGTCAAATTAATTAGTCGTATAAACTGCAAACAAAAGGAGAGCAGACTGAAAATCCCCAAGTCCTAAAAGGTTTGACATGATAATGGTGCAAGATCTGCACTTATTCAACCCCATGCAGCTTCACATAATGATGCTCTCGTGCAGCCCTATCAAGACCATTGTTTCAACACTAGCCTGAACTCTGAACAAAAAAGAGTTTGTAAAAGCAATGATCCTAAAACAATTAAAAGCACGCACACATGAGAATGATGGGAGTACATGCAACAATTCTTGCAAGTCTAGAGCATGATTTTGTGTGCAACCTGGCCCGGATTGGATTGGCTGCAAAAGGACAATAACTTGGACATCCCAATTAGACTATCTTATTGGAAAAATAAGAGGCAATCGTCCACATTGGCTTGCAAGCTCCAGACTGAGTAATGATAGTTTATTCATCTGTCTCGCAACACTGCAGTAAAATATACAATCCACATGCACAAATCAATTAAGTAGCTAACCTAACCACCTCCATAAAGATATGGGACTTGTCGACGAGCAGTGTTCTTTATCGCATTTTCCAAACTGTCGCCCATGTATTCCCACCAGGTTAGAACAAATCACACCGCAAAACGTTAGGCATCAACAGGACAGAAGTGCAGAAATGGAGCTGCGGCAGCGGCCAACATCAAGAAGACAACAAGCAGTCGATCCGAACAAGGAAAAGCGCGAAATTTTGGAACAAGAATGGGACGGGGGGAAGAAAGAGAGGGATCATGGAGGAGTAATCCAATCTCACGTTTTTGCCTTTCCAGACTTGGTACACCCGCAGCTGCTTGGCCATGGCCGGCCGCCACTCCAACTCTTGGCCACTCTTTCTTCTTTCTTCTTGTCTCTCCGTCTCTTGTTCCCTTTTTGATTTGGATTTCCTCTAGAAAGGGGGCAGGAGAGCGTGGAGGCGAGATGCCATTGCCACCATCATCGCATCGTCTCCCTCCTCCGCAAGTGTGATTTCGGGTGGGGACTATACCAATACTCCTCCTGTACTGCTTGTTTCTCTGCAGGACGGCATCCAACCATCCATCCATCCATCCTTGTTAGCCCAGAGTACGAAAGCATCTCCCTTCTCTCTGCTCCTGCCCTTTCTCTCTCATTTTTCTCTACTGGACAAGAATTGTTTTCCTTATGTTGGCAACTAATTGATGGTATTATCATTGTAGTGGGGCCTTAATGTCTGCAGTTGATCATCCGGTTGTGATATTAATCTCCCCATGTTTTCAAATACTAGTTTATCGGAATTCTTTTTTCTTTTGCTAAAGTTTATTGGAATTATGTTACAGTTCTTTCCTTTCCAAAATGTGATAGTTTCACAGTTTCTTGTAAGGATGTTCATGGGAAAAAGGAAAATTGGTTGCATTGGTATCAAAGAATTTGCACGGTCATAAATTGTGGGAGTACAGGTAGCCAGGAGCCACCTATCTTAGTGACATGCTGTACACAAGTGGCCATGGACCATCAACTGTTGCAGTGGAGTCCGGCATAGCAAAGCATCAGATCCCTTGATTAAGAGATCCATGTCTCACTTAGTTGTCACTCACATGGTCAAGGTAGATGAATTTATCACAGCCACCATTGGACCGTATTGTTTATTACGTGGAGATTTCAAAAGAATGAACTCCGCGGTTATCATGCTATATTGTCATATTATGTCATTAAAATGGTGAAAAAAAGTCTAAAGATTAGTCAGTCGTCCACATGCCTTTAGACAATTGGCGTGTGTCCATGTACAAAGATTGTGCTCTAGCTGACTACCAGTTTTTCCTTAATCCCTGGAAAGATTCTCTGACATTTTTTAAGTACAAACTTCAGGTACACACATACACCATGCCGA
>KE371882.1:199877-218827 GCA_000418225.1 Zizania latifolia
CTCTCTATATATATGTATATATGCACCAATGCAATTATGCTTAATTCATACTCTCCCTCCTCGATCGGACAGTAAATTAAAAGCCTAGCTCTTATTAGTAAATTAATCATATATATTAACACACTGAGCTGTAAAAATGCATTGATGTTTCAGATTTCATCAGGTGATCCTAATAAAGATCATATAAGAAGAGATCGCCTGATACAAAAGGAACAGAGGGATGCATTCATTGTATATATGGCCAAGTTGTCTACCATATCCGTTTTCCCGGCCGCCGTTATATTGAGCTTCAAGGTTAGCTTTGTGTACGTACTTACAACAGACGCTAGCTAAGTTAATAATTCATTCTTGTATATATAATCATTTGTTCTGACAGGGAAAGGGAATGATGTGTATGCGTGTGGATCCCACATATGTCAGACACATCAGTTCTTGGCAAGGTTCGATTATACTAGCTCCCTGCAGCTAGCTACATGTGATCAGATCAGATCAGATCAGGTCAGATCATCTTAGGAGTAAGCACACGCATAAATTAAGAGGGTGTTTGGTTTCTTAAGTTCAAAGTCTAGTCCCATCATATCGAATATTTGGGTGTTAATTAGAAGTATTAAACGTAGGTTAATTATAAAACTAAGTACATAAATTAGGACTAATTTGCGAGACGAATCTATTAAGCCTAATTAATCCACCATTAGCGTATGTTCACTGTAGCACCATATTATCAAATTATGAACTAATTAGGTTTAATAGATTCGTCTCGTGAATTAGCCCTCATTTATGTACTTAGTTTTATAATTAACCTACGTTTAATAGTTCTTATTAGCACCCAAACATCCGATGTGACGGAACTAAACTTTGGACTAAAGAAACCAAACAGGGCCTAAATATGCACGCGTCATTGCCGATCTGTACATGTTCCACATATATATACATACATACATACATACATACATACATACATACATATATATATACATACATATATATATACATACATACATACATATATATATACATATATATACACATATATACATATATATACATATACATATACATATATATATATACATACATATATATATGTATGTATGTATGTATGTTTGTACGTATATGTGTACACTTAGCTTGTTCTTACTTAAGTTTGTTGGTGGTCGTCATTGTCTGGCTTGGTCAAAATGTCGACCCCATACTAAAATGATCAGATCAAGACGGCTTTAGATACGAGATCTCTGATGTATCATCAAATGCATGCTAATAATTAAGTTAATCCACATTTGGAAGGAGCTCTGGACCGACCTGCCACTGTAAGTGATTGTTAATTAATTAGAAGAAAGTGTGTTCCTAAATCAAACTTATGGTCGTCGATCGTCTTATTCGTCTAGCTAGCTAAGCTAGCCCCACTAACACTAACCAATCAAAAGCAGCTAGCTTCAGTATTTTCCTTATAATATTTTGCTGACTGTAGTGTACGGTAAGAGTGTGCATGATATGCCTGTCAAGATCGATGTATCGCAGAGATCCTGTTCAACACGCCACAGATATATAGATATTGATCGATCTAGACGAACGTACACATCGAGCCATCAAATATATGAGACCCACGCCTAGCTTGGATCCAACGATCGATATATGCTGATTTGTTACGTTGGATCGCGACGGATCTACGCGTCATCTCAATTAGTGATCCATCGATCGATGATATTCTTGCATATATATGTGGTGTCATTTTTACATTGTGATATGCGAGCCTGCATCCACACTGATCTTTCTGTCTTAATGCTACGAGCTCCGGCTATGAGCCTAGGACATGTACGTATAATTAATGAGATGTAGCTAGCAGACTCTCATTAATTATTGCTTAATCATATCAAGAGCCACTCCATGCTATTTAATTGTTCAGATGTCATTTTAGAATAAAACGGTAAAAGTTTTCACAATAATATGTTTGCTAGTATATATCCACGCAGCTCAAGACTCAAGAGGATCGAGCGAGGTTACGTTTAAGCTTATTTCACGTGGACGAGTCAGGATCTCGGTTTATTAAATTAGGGCTTAGGGTTTTCGAGAAAAATGGATCGAAGCTTGTTCTTGGATAGCCGTGTGAAATCGCTTTTTCTATATTTAGGAAGTGAAAGAGATGATAAATAACCGATTTATAGTTGAGGTTTTTTTGCGAATTTTGGGTGTAAAATGTGCTTATTTCTGAAAAAAAAAAACAAATTTCATCTGTTTTCTTGTGCTGTGCGAGTCCAAGGGAGCAGCCGTGGGATAAATAATAAAGGGGGATTGAATCTGTCAAAGCAACAAAGTAGTGGCATCACGACGGATTCTTTCGGATTCGTTGGCAACCAAAACAAGTGTTTGTTATGATTGTAGACGGCGCCTGACCTGTTGCATATGTCGGAGTTTGGCTGGGACGGTCGGTTTTGCTTGTCCACTAATTTGACTGACTGACCATGTATGCAGTTTGGCTTTCGGTCGGCCTACTGCTCTGCAGCTCTAGTGGAGTAGTGTGCTTTCTCTACATTTTCTGTTCTATTGAAAAGGCCACCGAAAGAAAACAAGCAAAGCAAACAGTTCCTCTTTTCCAATTCCAATTAAAAAATACATTAGTTACAAGATACTGATAAAATACGCGTGGACGAAAGACGTAGGATCCAAATTCAGAAAATTAATATAGATAAAAAGGCTTCCTAGTGCATAAAATAGAAAGCCCGATGAAAATACAATGCCCTAGTACGAGCACACATCGTTGCTGGGGATGAAGAGCGCTGGTGAAGGGTGCTCGCCGGCATCATACAGAATATGCTTCCAAGCTTATGTAGCCATTTTTATCAAATATTGTACAGACTGGGTAACCCAAGTCCAAATGACATTACAACACAAGTGTTATACCGAAAGATCGATGCTCTTGAACATTTGCATAATTCCCTATCATTCATGTAGCAAGACTCCCAGTGGAAAAAATGATGTGGAGCAGCGAAATTCAAATTCTATAGTGGAGCCCTTGGGAGCAGCAAAAGCAAATATCCTTAGAGATTTTGGCTCTACTACGCATAATTCAGCAAAGACAGTAACAACAGCAAATGACGCACTCGTCTCCTGCCTTCGCTCCAAAAGCAAGAGGGTGGCGCGGCATAAGCAAGCGATTTTCACACGATACAGGCAAAAGATTACAGGTTTCTCCCAATGTGAAATACTCCCTAATTAAACACCGTTTTGTCGAATGAATTCTACATGTCTACACTCTGATAAATTCGCACAAAAAAAATCCTCGGTTAGATCAACAGTCCAAGGGAAGCAACTTGTCTGCTGGCCACCAACACGAGAGATTCAGGTAGCTCATTATCAGTCCTGCTTGTTATGAACCTGGCGACCACGGTGCCTCAGTTCAGCCCTTTTCCATCTTACCATCAGCAGGCAGAGTGTCACGAGAGTGTTCACCTACAAAACATGGCAATAAACAGTTGCCGACAATGAGCCATATGAAAGAAAAATGATCAACTGGGTGGGACAAATGCACTTACCAAAATAAGGATCGTTAGCAAAAGGAGGGGCCCAGACCAGACGACCGAAATGAATAGACCTTGGGAATCAAAATAATTCTGGCTTGAGAAGCTCTTCCAGTGTTGTCCTAAGAATGTGTTTATTCTCTCCGCGAGAAATACACCAGAAACTGCACCAAATCAAGAAGAGCAGATAAATACAAAAGCAAACTAGCATACTTGAAACAAACTAGTTTTATTCAACATAAATGAACCGTAAATAATAACATGTGCTTCAAGAATATGAAACATATTTTTCACTAGTGCTAGAACACGAACTGTGATATAGTCTTGTGACCTTCAAGGACTGAGCAGCTGAGCACTGAACATAATTGGAACAAGAGCAATGCATGCCCTTCACATCTACTGCATGGAACTAGAATCTGGATTCTGGAGAGGTTCAGAATACACACATTGGCAATAAACCTACCAACATATAACTTAAAAGTTTCTACACTGATGAAACTTGGACAAGATTTTAACAAGCCAGTTCGCCACATAGATGTGCTTGATTTGATAATTTTAGGGAACCACAACCCATAATGTGTGAGAAAATGCTAAGTTAGCAAGCATCATAAAAACATGACAATTATGGGTGGCAAAGTACGACATCTAAAACTGGAATGCCATATTGGCAGAGTAACACAAAAGGACAGTCCTATTTTTATGAATGGTAGACTCATTCAATAAGCATTATAAAACTGCAGGTGAACCATGCAGGTCAATAACAAGTAACAACAACCATAACAAATTAGAACTTACATGTTAAAGCTGAAAAGGTAAGTTGGAAGTTGACATTTCTCCTTGAAATGATGATTACCAGTAGCAGAATGGCATGAAAACTTAACATGCAGATCAACCAAGGTTCCTGAGGAAAGAGAAGGAGAATAAGGATGGGATCAATGAAGGGAAGAATAAAGCTTATAGAACACACAAATAAAATGATATGATAAGTTATTGCATGTACTTTAAGTTTGTGAGGTTAACAAGAGGCAATTCAACATGATTGCATATAAATATAGCAACATCAATTATCTGCCACCCGAATTACCAGCCTTACCACTAAATTTTCCGTCTGTCTTTAACACCACTGAAAGTGCACAGTTGGTTTTTTTACCGTTCCATCTACCTCAGTTAGCCTCCATTCACTTTTTTGAATGTTGATTGTTGAGAAAATTAGTAAACTGGAAATTCCAAGTATATGGTGACTGGATCAATAAGGCTTGCCTGATTGATGAGCTGCACGGATGGCCTGGTGGCAACCGCAAAGTACTTGTAATTTAGCTACGGTATCATGGCAGTATTGTAGATTAGAGCCTAGCTAAAGTATAGTAGATTAGATAACTGGCAGCAGATGACCAGCAAATGTCATCTCCATTTAGCAATGTATCACTGCACACTTGTGAGAAACCAAAGGTCATTCTTTTTCTACGTCTACGGAATCAAATGAACAGAAATGTATCACTGCACACTGTTAACGTGGAAGTTATATAGATGGACCCGTCGCAAGAAGCAGCAATCAAGCATACAACTTTTCCCCCTTTTCCAGACTTTTGGATGAATGGCATCACAAGGTTGCTGATTGTGTTAACCTGTTAGGTTGTTGGGCCATTGGGTGTTGCTAGCAACTTTAGTCACACCTCGTCCACAGAAGGAGACTACGATTAGCTTATAAAAGAGAGTAGTCATTCTCTCTTAGATCGGTCTTTTGGGATATAAGAGGGCTCTCCGCTTATAAGCTGTGTCGGATACGCATGAACGCCCGAACGTGGGCCGAGACCAGGAAGCTAAGGCCTGAGACGTTAATAATTGGTATCAGAGCTAGCAGCCGCCATACCTATCTAGGAGGCTTACTAGGGGGATGGAGTATTAGGTTCCTAAGCCATTGGGCGTTGCCAGCAACTTTACTCCCATCTCGCTCACGGAAGGAAACTACGAGCAACTTATAAAGGAGAGTAGACATCATTTCTTGGATCGGTCTTTTAAGATGTAAAATGACTCTTCACTTGTAAGCTGTGCCGAATACGCATGAACGTCTGAACGTGAGTCGATACCGGAGAGCTAAGGCCTGGCCGTGCACTCCCTTCAAGCTGTGGTGGAAGGCTACGCCCGATATTAGTTGTTGAGCAGCAGCAAAATCACACAAATTATCAAATCTCTCCTCGGATGAGCCCTCAACGATAAGCAAGCCCATTGAGTTGATCAATCGTCAGAAGGGGCTTTGTCCACTCTAATCTATCGTATGGATCGCAGCCAAGTATTTATACACGCGAGGGAGGCAGAAAAAAAAGAATATTCAGCTGATGAGCAAACAATTGACGGTGATGCGGCTGTGGTTGCCTGGATTAGATCCCGTCCATCCCACTGGATCCGTAGATCCGGGGGCATATGGAGGAAGAAGGAAACAGGTGGTACGTACCTTCCAGTCGACGGCGTGGAAGAAGCCGAGGAAGGAGTCGACGGCGGGGGCGAATCCTCCGCGGAGATCGGAGGAGACGCGGCCGAAGAGGTCGGCCACCACGTCGGCGTGCTCGTTGAGCGCCTCCCGCACCTCATCCACCGCGCGCCCGAGCACTGCCGCTGCCGGCGAGGAGTAGGAGGAGGAACCGGCCGCGGCGTCGCCCATCTCTCTGGACTCTGGCGATCTGCACACTGCTCAGGAGAGAGACGAGACGAAAGAGAGAGAAAAAAATCGAGAGGAGCATTCGGGGGGCCACATGTCAGTCACGAGATTTCCCCTCTTTTCTTGCTCTCGGACCTCGTCACGTACTCACGTCATCTTTCCATTACAATTTACAATTTACAGATATTCCACTTTTCTTGCTCTGAATTTCGAAAACACCTGATATTTCAATAGTCAGCACGTGGCAAATAGTAATATGTGTGGTTTTTATTCAGAAAATAAAAGGGAAAGTAAATCTGACGCAGATGGAATCAAAGGCCCAATTTGCGCTTCCATTTTGACTCTCCTCTCTTCGTCAGTTCGTCTCCATTCTCGCCTTTGCCTCCGTCCTCCGAGGCCTCTTCTTCCCCTCCTCCCCTGCTCATGGCAGCCGACGTCCCCATCCCCACGCCGGCTCGCTGCTCTCGGTTCACCCAACCACCCGCCCACGCCCATTGATTCTTCTTCCCGTCCTTTTCCAGTTTCAGGTTGGAAATCCGTCAAAGGTTCCATCTTTTTCTCCATGCATCCTTCTTTATATGCATTTCTCCGCGAATGTTAGATTTCGCCTTCCTCGTTGCTTGATCTGATGGAGATGTTCTTTTATGGGAACGGATTAGGGCTCATCTTTTGGAGCTTTTAGTGGTCCTCTTGCCTGATTTCGAGACAAAGATGCCGTCTTTCGTCCAAACCACCATCCATTTTTGCTGTTCCTTTCCAGTGCAACAAATTGTGTAATAATTGTTTTACTCGCCGCGTAGTTTTGGAGATTGCTCATTGTTTTGGCAAAATTGAGAGGATGGGTTCGGTTATCGTCTGGGGAAAAAATATATTGTTCCTGCTTTTGGAAAGCGGTCTGAAAAGAAAAGAACCGTTTAACCTATGTTTTGCTGATCCATTTGCCACTATGCTCCCCTTGATTATGATGCCGCTTTTGAAAGTGCCAAATTATCAAATCTCTCTGAAAAAATTGATCATTTGTCACTCTCAAGATGCTCCTTTGCTGCTCTATGTTTCTCCTTTTGTTGCGATGCTAAAACTGAAAAGGTGGTTTTCACCAGTGTCTAATTGAATTGCACATGATTTTATTTCGGTGGCTCGATTTTGGGAACGATATTGCAGGACTTTTAGCTGATTGGTGTGAAGGCAATTTTGAGTTCCAAAGTGGCGCATCAGTATTCCCTCTTCTGTTCTACCGTATTGCCAAAGGAGAATAACTCTAATAAAATGAACTGTACAAAAGGAGGAGGGAGATTTCCCCTTTTGTTTTGCGCGGTCATTTGTCTCATGGCACAGCTGGGAGCTTGCAATGTGGTGTTAATGACGAATAACATGACCTTGTCATTTGAGGATGTCGAAGCAACTTTTAGTGAGTGCTACACCTTACCCATTATCCCTACATTTAAGTACTGATCAATGTAGGGCTTGCAGAGTAAACATTATGTTTTTGTGATAAGTGCTGCCTCTACAAGTTGTGAATATCTGTTTAGATGTTACACTAGTTTTTTTCCTTAAAAAATGTTGCTATTCTTTAGTGAAAATTGATGAATGGATTGATTGCTTTTCTCTCATCATGGTAGTTGTATTGTAATGGGAATTCTAGCAGTTGTACTTGTAGTTGTTTTCACTAATTCTTCTATAGCCGTTTGCATGCTTCTTTACATTCGGTAATGTGCAGTGTTATATTGGTTCCCACACCAATCTATCTGTCTTATGAACAGCTTATTGGCATTTCAATCACTTGCAGCTCCAGCAGTGAAAGATTCTGGTGTAAATGGTGCAATTTATGCCGTGGAACCTCTAGATGCATGCAGTCCATTGAAAAGGAAAGTTGCTGATGGTCCTGCATCACCATTTGCACTGATCATAAGAGGTGGCTGCCAATTTGACGATAAAGTTAGGAATGCGCAGAATGCTGGATTCAAGGCTGCAATAGTGTATGATAATGAAGACAGTGGTGTCCTTGTTTCAAGTAATGCTACTCGAATCTACCTTATGTCTCTTATAATCCTGAAATCAATCTTCTTATATCTTTAATGCCATGTCACTTGTGATAAAAATATATAAAGGAAGTATTTCTGTGCCTTGATCTGATTCTTTGTAATGCAGCATTATTTTTTGTTAGCTATATGTTAGAGATATCAGAGAAATAAACTTTATCATGTCTATGTCACAGGATGTAAATTGTAGGAATGATTAGCATCTTTATATAGATCATGCCCTTCTAAGAGGAATAAAGCTTGATCTGGCATGGCATAAAGTCATGTCAGTTGAGTTGTCTAGTAGCTTATTCTGTATATGCTACTTGCTCTGTGCACGTATGTGCAATTGTGTTTAACTGGCTAGTTCTGTGTATTTATTTCACACTTTTTCAATAGTGTTAACTAGAAATTGTTACAGTGGCTGGGAGCTCATCTAGGATCCACATATACGCGGTATTCGTCTCTAAGGCTTCAGGGGAGGTGTTGAAGAAATATTCAGGTCAAAGTGATGTAGAGTTATGGATAATACCAGTATATGAAAACTCAGCTTGGTCTATCATGGCAATTTCTTTCACATCACTGCTTGCTATGTCTGCTGTCCTAGCCACCTGTTTCTTTGTGAGGAGACACCACATAAGGCGGGACGGGGCAAGGATTCCTGCTACCCGAGAATTTCATGGAATGAGCAGCCAGTTAGTTAAAGCAATGCCAAGTCTTATTTTTACAAAAGTTCAAGAAGATAACAGTACATCGTCATCATGTGCCATTTGCTTGGAAGACTACAATTTCGGAGAAAAGCTAAGAGTATTGCCTTGCCGTCATAGTATGTTTCTCTCACATCTAAAGATCAGTCATTTTATAATAGCTTTATTAGACCTGATGATTTGGGTTCTCGCTGTCTTTATGGTTTTGCGTACAGTATCGGATTAATATGTTTCTACTAGACATTGCTTTTGCCCGATAGAGTTAGGATTTGCAAAATAGTGGCTTGAGATACCATCTGAACTGAATATGTGCTTATGTGCTCACTATATTTCATTTTCTTCCTGATCCCATAGTGTAGTAAATCTTGGCAGAAGTGCGGCATCTCTAGAATTTTAGTTGCATTGGTGGATTGTTCCACAGCATAACTTACACCAAGATGATTAGTGCTTGCATTTAGTGCTTCCACAATGCGTAATTCATATGAAGATGATGACTAATTTCACTTAAAGCAATCGTTTTAGATACTTGGGTATTGGATTTTAATTGATCCCTCAGCTGTGTGCTTTCTTCCTGACTTGTCCTGAGACTTCTGGTTGTGTCATTTTTACAGAGTTCCATGCGGCTTGTGTGGACATGTGGCTCACCTCTTGGAAAACATTCTGCCCTGTGTGCAAGCGAGACGCAAGTGCTGGAACCTCAAAACCCCCTGCATCAGAGTCTACCCCTTTGCTTTCTTCTGTTATTCACCTGCCTGCTGAATCAACAGCTTTGTCTTCTTTCCTGTCAACGGCGGTAGCATCTCCCCCTAGGCCAATAGGTTGGCATCCTTCATCACAATCCATGTCCCGCACTTACCCCATTTCCAGTGTCACCCGCACCTATAACTACCAAAGATATTGCACTATCTCACCTGCTATTGATCCAAGCAGAAGCAATGTAGACCGTGCAAATATGGCATCACCATGGTCTCACACTTCGCACCTAGCATCCACGCATTCTCTAGGAGGTGGCCTGTCTCCACAGATCAACATCAGGAACACATTACCACATGTATCTCATTCTGACTATGGATCTACCAGCCTGGGTTTATCCCACAACTCCCATTCTCGTCATGGATCTCCAAGTTATTATCCCAACTCCTTGGGACAGCAACACTCTTACCTGATGCACCGCACGGAGTCAGGGCCAAGCCTGTTTACTATGGTACCCCAGTCGCCACAACAGAGTGAGCTGCAGCACAGTGGTGAGTCAGGGACAAGTCTATCCGCTGCCGTATGAACTCAATCATTGCGTCAGTCCTACCTACAGCTTTGTCTTGATTCTGATGCAAGCATGTCTGCTATGACATCGGATCAGTCACTACCGGGGTGCTGATTGCTCATACAAAGTTTCACTCTTTCATGAGCACTTGTGCAAGTCCCTGCTAGAGTTGTTCCTGGAATATGCAAATCAGTCTGACAGACAATCCTATTTCACCCAAAACTGATGGGTTCGTGCAAACTTACCCATGGTGATCGAATAAGGTTACTCCAATTGCCTGTGTGGAGGGAAAATTGGTGGCCTTAAACCTGAAGAAATACTTGCTGAGTTTTGAAGAAGCAAATGTTGATCAGACCACAGGGAGTTGTTAGTTTGAGGCCTGTATCATAGTGGTCGCTCTAGAGTTGGAGTGTTTCTTTTAGCTGTTTTATGTCATGTAGCTTAATAACAAGAATCTGCTAGTCAGGGATTATGTAATTTGATTTTTTGTTATTTGTGGAATTATATTTTTCTTGTTTCTTGGCTTATACGTGCCAGGGAAATAATCATATGTCGTAATGTCGTATTCTCTTGTTTACGGGTGTAACGTCGAAGGAATACAAAAGACTCTTACCACTTACGTTTAACTGATAAATTTTCTTATGGACTTGTTCCAGTATTCATGTGTCAACATACCACGAAATGCTTTTTGATCATATGCTGGTTAACACCCTGGGGTTGCTTACACTGCCTTGATAAACCAAGAAAACATGCCCATCCTCACAGGATTATTACTTCACTTATGTCTGGATAAATGTACAATTGGCTGTATTTACCCAAATGAAAAGCCTGAATCTACAAAGAGAGTATGCTATTTGTAAAGAAACCATCTTCTAGCGACAAATCCCTAACCTGGAATTCTGCCAATGGCGTACACAACCTAATGCATAAAAATGTACAGATAACAGACTGACATATTTGAAGTAGGCTGTATTCACACCGAAATGTCGCCGGATCCTTCACTATTGTCGGATCTCGTCAGACTAATGATATCTTCATAGCCATCTTCTTCTTCTAAGTTGTAAGTATAGATTTCTCTTGCTTGGCATACCTACAGGTCCGAGTATATTTGTCTATCAAGCAGCAACGTAGAATAACTGATTCCAAGACCAAGAATCCAATGTAATTCCATATTCTGTTCACCATCCATTTATGCAATGCTTCTAGAGCAAACCAGCAGCAAATTCCCATTACACTGTGCCCTGCACCATCCATTTCGGTGCCTGCCAGGTTTGTTTTGATGCATCAATCTATTATCCTTCGACTCTGCTAAGAACATGGCATTCTGTATGATCAGTTTCACAAACTGCTCACTGCACAGCATGATCATATTTTCAGAATCAAAAGAGCATAAACAAATAGACTTGGAGAAACAAAAAGATTATTTAATGATTGGAGTATAATGGGCACAGAAGCACTTAAAAATACCTGACAGTGGCCTCCTTGGCCATGCTGCCAAAAAATTCGATCTAAAATCAAGAAAAGAGCAAGTAGTGGTTGGCACCAAATAAATAAAGCCCAACGATACTCATAAAGACATGAATGATGAGTTGAGAGCAACTGTGCAAGACAGATATCTGGATCCAGAATTTAATTTATCACACTTCCCCAATAGCAAGCTGCAAATAAGCACAAGAATTGGTCTTAATGCATATATACAGCAAAAGAAATGAGAACACATGGATGAATATGAACCGAGCAATGTCGAGTGAGAAAAATCATCAAATATCATGTAGAAGTCATAAGCAGTGTAATGTGGAATGAGCAAACCTTGGCAGACTGATGCCATGCAGCAGGTTTGCAATCGTCTTTTGAATTTCTGAGAGGGACTGCCACATTCTTGGAGTTGAACTCCAGCAAATCTAAGTCATGATGTTCAACATGCTCACTTCCTCTCCCATTAGGCATGCAATTACTATTTATGAACCCACATACATCATAACCATCATTTCCATATCCTGTAAAGTACCGGTTACATTATTGTAGGTATAAAGCAATAACAAGATTGTCAACATGAGTCCACATATTGAAGCAGAAACCAGAAATATTGGAAATATTTTGCAGATTAAAAGTTGACCTGATTTAATATCATCAGTGTCATCCCCCAAACTCTTTGTTAGCAAAGATGTACCAGGGAACAGCATCAAGTTTATTGTATCAAGTTGTTTCCTTTGATCTTCTTTGATAGGTTTAAAGCCAAACCCTGATACCCATGTACTCACAAGTTCTGGAATTGCAGAAAGCACCAACAACTTTACGTGAAAGGTTCTTAGCATCTGTATTTAAAAAAGAACAAAACAGGGAGAAGAATTATGTGGTTAATAAATTTTACATCTAGAAATAACAAATAAGTGCACAGAAGAATGCTCATTTCTGCAGAAAAATGAATAATACATAAATAATATTTGGAAAAACAAGAGGTAATGCACCTAGATTTGTTTAAGTAATCTACCCCTAGCTAACAGGAATTCTTAAAGCATACATACCGAGGATACTCTGTGGTTAAGTAAATATGAAATCTAATTTAAGATAAAGAAAAATAATGATGGCAACAGTAAATCAGTAACAGCTGGGACTAAATGGTTACGTAATACAACCATTGATCTCCAAACCAGGTACCTCTTCAATGGTGTTGATCAGTCTACGGCACATTCCTTGACGGCGATACTCTGCACAAGTTGCAATGAAGGGAAGCTCAGCTGCTTTGGTGCCATGTACTCTGCAAACATAACAAACAGATATTTAAACCCATAGGTCATAATATTCGCACTTCACAGGACACAATTTCTGACCATCGGGATAAATGATTAATAACTGTTAAAAATTTGGGATCATTCTTAGAAAAGGCTATATTTGCATGTTTACTGAATTGGAAAAGTATGATTAAGTTCTGAAGGAACTGTTTATGCAAAGCCTGTAAATCCAATATAGCACTACATAGTACATTTCTATCAATCAACAGCATTCGATCATTATGAAGATGATAAATTTATAATCAACAGTAGAAACTTAAGTGCATTCTGAGAAAAGAGAACTATCAAATGCCAGGTCAATATTCAGGAAACTGCATATTGCAGATCAGGTTACAAGAAAAATTGGAAATGACTGAGGATTACCTAATACATGCCGCACACAAAATTTCTTCATCTTTCTCCAAAATCATAGTGTAGAATCCCTGGTAATTTAAGCGAGCATACTTGGATCTGATTAGAAAAAAAAAAGGTGTTCTGCATAAGTTGGGTTCCAAATTTTGCAGGAGATGATCACCATGGCTAGAGCTTGAATAGCATAATTGTTTATAAACAAAATATATGGTAAAAAAGAACCTACTATTTAGTCTGCTCAAATGTCCCAGGTTTCATAAGCACAATATAAGTACAGGCTAATTTCTCTTAAAAATGACAATTGCAAAGCATATTTCCCTTCTGAAAAATATTCTGAGGCACTGAAGTGAGAATTTGAGATCAACCTCACAATAATGCAATTACTTGTTTCTTTGACTTATGCATTAGTTGATTATTCTCTTTTGAACCACAGTTGGGAGTATATGTCTAAATTCAAGCATACATCCATTTAGGGGCAGGTATATCAAAATATGTAGTTATGTTAACCTCTATCTTTTCAGAACCTAAATTTGTAATATTGTTATCAGAATAAAATCCAAGCATGCTGTATTAAGCAACTGAAAAATAATAATAACTAGAACAATATGATACTTGCCCCTGATTGTACAAGACATGTGGTATCATGTCTATGCCAGTCCTAGTATCCACCATTCGGACAAAGCATTCCTCCATTAAAGTTAGAGCAACTGCCAATTTTGTATTACACTCTACCATATGGGTGATCTTCTGTACAGAGCGGAGATGTTGCCCACCACTGTTGCACCTCAATATGGTCCACGAGAGACCATCAGCAAGAAAATTCTCCAATCCAACACGACCATGCAGTCCAACAAATATCTGTATTTATAAAAGGCAAAGAGCTGCTTCGTGAGAAGAGACAATGCAAATGGAAAGAACAGATGTTGCAAAAAACAATTTCTTAATTTGACAAATGATGTGTATAACAGTTCTGTAAAGTTTAAAATTCTGATGTCAGCAGCTCAAGCTTAGCAACAATGGCAAAAAAATGGCACAAGAAGGTGAAGGAAATTGTAATGTCAAATCAACTCATGCAGATTTGACACATAAGTAGGGTGTAACTGCATGGTCTAATTACAAGTTTTGGTTGCAATATACTTCAAATACTACAACAATGCGTAGCCATGATCAGAAAATGATCTGTCACAGCAGATCAAACACCAAATAAATCACATTACTTCTAAAGGCTTAAGCATATTTCACCAATGATAATGTTCCCGGAATACATGATTACAAACCTCTTTACAGTATCTTCCACAAAACCATGTATCGGAATCCATATCCTCAAAGGGCATTGTCTCCATCTCAACACAGGTGTCATGGTCTGCCAGTGAAGGTGAGAGAAAACAATAACATAAAAATGAAGGCAATACATATGTAAATAAGTTACTTTCCTAAGCACTACAGAGTAGTACCTTTTAGATAGTGCAAAACAGCAGCAGAAATTTTTGTTTACCAGAAAAGATGGCAACAAAAAACAAAAAAAAAACATAAATATTACCAAAGTATCTGTTGTGTATAATCATCATTACCAATGTTTAACAGAAAAGGCACAGATCAAATATAGCATTAATGCCAATGAATAAGCACAAGGTTTATCACTCGTACTTACATGTGGCTCCACACTGTAAGCACTTCAAGGTAGCCGAGAAGCTTGACAACTCCTTTTCACTAACTGGGCAACCACAACTTTGGCAGATACAGTTATGACAGTACCAACTACCATCTGGGAGTTCCTGCATTTGACATAATGAAGGATTTTTAGAGGGGGAGAGAGAGAGCTGGAATCATTTGTAATAATGAGACTGCAGCATAGCTGCATCATTTGTAACAATGTGACATGCCTCATATATGAAAATAACGCAACATTTTTCTTTACAATTAACCAGTAAATGTTCAGCTAGGGGGGTTGCAACCTATGATTCAAAAGGGTAAAGTCAGATAAGCATTTCAAACAGTAAACAGGGAAAAATAGATACCTCAGCGGACAGACAAGCTGGATGGTATGTTGATGGGCAGTTATCACAGCAAAGTAATTCACCACCATCTCCGCAGAAACCACAAGTATCATCATTTTCATCAAGCTCTTCCACTTTTCTAATGCACACATTGTTCTTCCTGTCTATATATTCAGCACTCCAAGCCTCAAGTTGGCAAAGGGTGAAAGATTTGCCAGATTGAAGACACAGAGTGAGGGAGGATTTAGGAAGACTACTGTCAGCGTGGGCCTTGAAGTCTGGTATTGATAAGGTCTTGATGCAACAATTACACAGAATGCCATCCCAGGTAACATACCCATCCTTGAGTATTTCATTGTTCTTTGAATTTCGACACTGCAAAACATCTTTTAGAGTCATAAAGCCAGTGGCAATCAACCAACACAACACAGTTTTACGTGCTAATATTATTTTCCTTCCATCCAGTAAGTTTGTACCCCTATTTCCAGCAGTTTGAATAAGCAGCCTGCTACCTTTCTTTGGGCTTCTCAGCTTCTTGAACTTAGCATTTGACGATACCAACCTTGAAGCAGATTTCTGGAAGGACCTGATATCCTTGTTTTTGACAATAACTGTGATCAAAAGGTCATCATCATTGCAGTGCATCTCAGGTCTTTTCTTTGCATGCTTTTCACGATTCTCAGACTTCCTTTTCATGCCAAACCTCTTATGACTTTTTGCCTCAAGAGACCTATTGCATTCCAACACAGCAGCATTGTGCTTGTGAGATGATTTAACATCTGTATTGCAGTCATTTGAAATAGCATCCACATCTTTAGATAAAACTCTTGAGGATGATTTCTTCAATAGCCTAGACTGTTCCTTTTTAACAGGGGCAAATTTTGCTGCACCTGACTCACTTACTCCCTTGTACTTTGAAGGCAGTGACATGTCTCTCTTGGCATGCTTCTTTGATGTGCTTCCTGATGAACAAACTGCTGGTTCATTTGAACCTATAGTTGCTGTCTGCATGAAGCTTCGAGCAAACAGGCCATTTAATCCAGTTGATTCGAAGTCAGATATCCACTTAGACTTCTTCCGTACCCTCTTGACCAAATTATCGCTGTGATCTGCCCCAGAATAAGTTTTCCCTGGTTCACTGTTTGACTGAAAAATGTTGTTTTCTGCATGACCGACCACCTCAGGACTCATGTCCTGTGTGCAACAAAGATCTGGCTTCAGGGGACTACCATGGATGGTACTCAAAGCATGGCAATTTTGTGTATCTTGATGCCCATCACAGTAATCAGTTGCTTCCTGGCTGGAACCAGAGCATAGGCTGAGTAGAGTAGACTTGTTTTCTGAGGGTGTACTCTCGTCGTCATCAAGAACAAAGGTTGAGCTGTCAACAGCCCTGAGGGTTTTTTGTTTTTGCAGCGCAGTGATTCTCTTGTCGATAAATACCACAGCTACAAAAGGATCCAGAAGCTGCCACCGCCGCAAAAGGGTGAGGGAGTTTTCTCCATTTTCAGTCATCTTGCCAACATAGGCCATTGTGTTGACAAGGTCCTTCCAAAATGGACCAACGTCTGACCACTCCATGGGAAACTTCCCCTGTTGTGAACCCCCAGTAGCTCTGTGCAACCTCTGGCCACACAACTTCCAAGCCTGCGAGAGCGAGATAAGAACCACCTCCCTCTGCGGCGCTGCGAAATAATAAGCCATCTTAGGCCTGCCATTCCTCTTCCGTGGCGTGATGATCCAGCCAGCATCCCTGAGCAGACGATGTGCGTGTGCTTCCAACTGGTCGGGAAGATCCCTGTTTAGAGTCCTCTTGGAAGAAACAGCAGCAGCAGTGTGGGCAGTTTTGCACTTGAGAGCGCGCTTTTTCTTGTGACCATTTCCAAGCTCTTTTGGCAGCTTTGGTTCATGTCCAGCCTCATGAATCAGCTTGCTGCAAGAGGGGCCTTGTGAAGCACCATCTTCCGTCGAAGCCACAGTATCACGACTAGCTCCAACCATCTGCAAGACATCATCTTTACCGAATTCCGTGGCCAATTCAGCCTCCTCTCGATCAGAACCTCCATTAGGAGCGGCAGCAAGACGCTCATCGTAGTGACCAGTAGCGAGCAAGGGCACCTCAGACTGATGAGTCACCACCCTGCGCTGCATACCACAAGAGGCTCCGCCGAGCGCCGCACCGCCACCGTCCGGCAAATCCGTGGATTTGGCTTGCTCCTCCTCCTCCTCCTCCAGCGCGGCGAGCTACCAGATCCGCAAGATCGGATCGGGGCAGCGGAAGACAAGCGCCCAAATCAGGAGCAGGGAAGACGGAATCGGAGCGCGCGAGAGCAGGGCGGGGGTGGCGCGGCTGGAATTGGATGAGGAGGCTGCGATGGGAGGTTGCAGCAGGATGATGCCTGGGTTGGTGGTGGAGGTGGAGGTGGAGTGCCTGCGCAGCTGCCGCCATCTCCGGCTGCCTCCCCTCTGTCTCTCTCTCTCTCTCCGGATTGGCTCACTAGCAATTTTTCTATTATTTTGGTGGAGTATCTTTTCTTTTCCTTATGATGCAATCCATTATCCAATCGACAGTTTTCCTTTACAGCTAGATTAGGAAGTAGGAGTATCAAGTAGATTATTTATGTTGTATTTTCTGAATCGGGCTCCATTAATTACTTAAGTCAAGCTTCATCGCCAACAACGGGGACACATTTCCAGTGATCCCGAGCCACAAAAGCCTCCATTGCCTACAAAAACAACTACGGAGTACTACATTAACAAAGGAAACGGAAAGATGCAGATGTAGTTTTTATATATCTGCATAGATGCTTCTCTTTTGAGCAGCAAAGAGGGAGAGCGATTTCTTTAGTGCAGTGAAGTGATAAAACACCATGCTGGTGCCTGGTGTTACGGTAAACCCGAAATCTGAATTATATATTGCAAGCTTACTGCCCACCATGACACAAAGCCTTAATTTAGCCCAATTAAGCAAGTAGCGAACCACTGAAATCTACAGGATTTTTTTCTAGATGTGAAGCTAGTATAATTTAAAAGAGATTTAGTGGTTATACGCCATCGATCAGAAGCATGCGTGTTCCAAACTCAAGTCTTGTATGCTCGCAATCCAAAATTATTGCAGATAAGTATGGGTGCACAATAGGTTTAGGATTGGAACCCATGGTGGTTGTGTAGTCATGTTTGTTTAGGTCCCCTTCAGATCATGAAGGGCATGCCAAATTGCCAATGAAATTAATACTGGTCCCGTCCCGTTCACAAGTTGCCGTTCATAATGAGTCCCGGCTGTTTACTGCTCGCAACTTATATACTCTAAGATATATCATTTATTTATCGGAGGCCGAAGAAAAAATGATAAAATTGCTAAAAGTTTTAGAAAAAATACAAATTACTACCTGAACTATCGCGGAAGTTTAAATAAACCCTGAACTATAAAACCGTTTAAGCAGCCCTCTAAAATTTCAAAACCGGTTCACTCTTCAACTTTCCACACGGTTTCGCTGATGTGGATGGCGAAACGGTGGTTTTCGCCGACTGGGACACACGTAGTGCGCTGACGTGGCTAAAAAATAAAATCTGCTCCCACTGATAACGCGCAGAAGGTGTTTGATAAAATACCAGAGTGCTGGTCTGCCGCTGACGTCCCGCCGTGCCTTCTC
>KE371882.1:226239-247078 GCA_000418225.1 Zizania latifolia
ATCAAAGGCTTTTAATTTATCCCACAGGATTTGTTTACTAAACTATATATTCTTTTATAAAAAATCAGCTGATTATTCTCATCAATAGTGTGATTGGAATACGTAATCTGCTGTTTATTAGAGGACTAGCTATGATCAGAGGAGAAATATCAATCTGGTCATGAATTTCACCGAGCAATCCATATATATAAAGCATATATATAAAGCTTATCTAAACAGGATAAGGTTAAGACGACCAGGCGAGGATATTGTTATTGTTATTATTATTATTTATCTACGTGCATGCGCTCGATCAACTCGATTAAACAATGCATGCATGCATGTCGATCTGTGTGTAGTGATCATCGTGCGTCTCTTCTTGATTGACTGCTTGGGTTGAAATGAGTGTTCATATATAGCGATCGATGGATATATATGATCGACGACAAACAGGTGGTGCAGATACGTATGGATAAAGGTAGATCTGTCATATTATTTGGCAATATTATGTATACCCTTGTTTAATTATCTGCTCAACATTTTCTTTCAAAGTTATATTAATTCAACAACTCCTATATACATATTTTCTCAATTTCTAAACAAGTCCGTGTGCTTGTAAAAAAAAATGATGTATCACTATAATATGTATTCAATTATATATTTATAATCTATATATACCTATAGTAATTTAATGGAGCAAATATTTCTCTTTTTCTCCAGTCAGCGTGATAATTTCAATATCGTCATAATGAACAGGATGCCTTATTTTCCCTTGTCTTACAATATATAACTAGCCTGATTTCCCATACAATCACACAGTGGCTTATAGTTTTTTCAAAATAGAGTTGTGTTGGCTAGCTGCCTAGCTGTACGACTCTTATATTTACAAGATACAATTATACTTTCTTACACAACTATTGCAGTGCTACAATAATATGCATCCAATCAATCTCCACCATATCATCATTAACATCATAATTTATATGCCACGTAATAAATATGGCGTCTCTTCTTCGTTATGTCTTGATAATATGACTAGTCAGTTCTAATTTTTGCGCAATTGCGCGGAGCCAAGTGTCAGAGTTTTTTTTTTAAATAGAGTTATTTGCTTTACAACTTCTAAAAATATACTTGTGTATCTTATTATATAATTGCTACAATGCTATCATAGTATTTAATTAATTTTTACTCTTCTAATCTGGATCAAACTGTATATTTGTTTTTAATTTTCTTCAATTAAAGTAGTAGTTTCTCTTCGTCCAAAAAAGTTTTGGTTTTAGCCTTTCAATTTTGTTCCAAAAGATTCAATTTATACCTCGTTACCTATGATTCGATTCACAGACTAAGAAGCTTTATCTCTTCGATATCTCTTACAGATTAGTTCATAATATAAATTTCTTTTTAATAAATAATATTTGATCTTTTACCTCACTATTAATTTATCGATTAATCTTTTTATGATAGTAAGGGTAATTTTATGATTCAGAGGTGGCTTTTTTACTTTTCTAATAATAAGATAAATATATAGATAGATAAATTATATGTGTGTTGGTGTGAGGGAGACGGGGTCAGACGCGCACGACGGTTGGTAGCAATCGTCGGCTCCCCCTCTGCAGGAAGTTGCGTGCCGCAGAGGAGGGCATCAATTTTCCCCTCAGAAAAAAAAAGAGAATTAACTTTGGGCGAAAATTGGGAAAATGATCGTTGTCCACGAGGAAGCGGAGAAGTTGTTTTCTTGTGCAGGTCCTTTTTTCCTTTGAGATTTTCTTGCGTTGAGTGGGCAAACAGGAGAAGAGAATTAGAGAAAACAGTAGAGTCGGGGAACCAGCTAACTAGTTGTTTCTTACCTCGTTGAGCACGCCACAAACCCCATTTTCATCTTCTCCATTCTTCTCTTCTCTCTTCTTCTCTCGTCGCTTCTTCTTCTTCTTCTTCTTCGCAGCCGCAACTGCCCGCTTAAATTGAAATTGCCAGTCGTCTCTGTCTTTCTGCAACGAACGCGGCGGTGATCTGAGGAGGCGAGGCGAGGTGAGGCTACCTTCCAGCAGCGAATACAGAACCTCGCCTGGCTAGGCAGAGGTAGATCCACACAGTATCCCGTCTCCAGATTTCTGCGCCGTATTCTGTTTCCTTTTCTTGCTCGGGATGGGAAATTGAGATCTTTCTCTCCCTGGAATCCGACATGGTCAAATTACCGGCCTCCATTCGGTAGGGAGGGATCCAAGATCGATATTTTTGAATGAAAGTTTCGATTTTTCGGTGAATTGATCGTCCTCATTTTGCAACTATGGATGCTTCGTCGTCGTCGTCATCCCTTCAGTTGGATGCCCCAGTGCGCGACGGGGAAGCCCATCGCTGACTTGGACCGACGCGCCTCTTGTCTGTTTTTTTTAACAAAAGAAAAAATCGTTCTTCTGTGTTTAAATTATATTAGAGGATTTGCGTTGTATCGGATTCAACAGCTGTGGCTCTTGCTACACTTACCAGTTCCCCCAATTGCTGCAAGTTTCCTCCTTTCCTTTCTACATCTTCTTGCGGATTCCACTTTAATCTCCTCGCCTCCTTTCACATTTCCTACTGTTTGTAACGAATTTGTTTTGATTCAACGCAATAACTTTTGTAATTCCCACCAATCGCTCCTTCGATTTGTTTGTGTTTTGCATCTCGATGTGGTAACTAACGGAGGTTTGACTGCCTGCCTGCTTGCTTATGGTCAGGTCGTCCATTCGGAGCGGAGCAGTGACCGCCGGCGGAGGTGGTCGGACGGGTAGTATTTATGTGACACCAGCCCTGCCCAATCTCTTGCAGCTAGCAGGCCATGTCATGTCCAGGGCAAGACATGAATCCAACAAGGTACTCCATCTCCCCCGCCCTTTGTGATATCTCCCCTTCTCTTTGCTCACAAATATACTATACTAGACTACTAATTGCTTAACCTTAAATATAGACTACTATAGTATTTGCCCCCCTCTTTTTTTTGGTCTTGCACACCTGGAACCTTGGTCAATTAAATTCTTGCACACCAACATGGCAACATCTGCACACCGTGAAGACAGTATTTTTTTTAATTTTTCTGCCTCAGTAGGTATAATTTCCTTCAACCTAGCTAGTCTGCCATCAGTTAGGATGGATTGCCCTTGAGGCAAGGGAACTCCCTTGCCACACACATGTCATGCCCCGCAATTCGCTATTAATTCACTAGCGCTTCAATTTGCTGAGACCCTTTTGTTTGCCTTCCTATGTGCCCATTTCCATCTCAGATCGCCGTCTTGATCCAGTGTTTTTTCACACTGATAGGGACTCTTTGTCCAAGGCCTTTGATGGCAATCACAGCCATCACAACATGTGTGATGAAGAACACTTTATACAAAATGTGATCGGGGATATTGCAAAGTCTAGAAGCAGCAGCAATCTGTCCACAGATGACAATTTCTCCTCTAGTGCTTCACAGCGCAAACATGAAGATGTGACTCACGATGCCCTTTCTATCGATGACCGCTCAGTTAAGTCTGGTGATGATTCTGATGGGGCTGAGAGTACCAATGGCAAAAGCAGCAATATGGACTCAGCATGTGTTGAAAATGATAGCATCTGGATACCACCTGAAGCAGCAGACAAGGAAGACGAGGCTGAGAGTGTTTCTGCAAACATTGCTTATGATGATGACGACTATGATTGTAGCGACGGGGTCGAGTGGGGCCAGTCAAGTTTCCCAGCCGCTGGTGAGGATCAGGAGGCCAGCACCAATCCTAGGGAGGAACGAGAAAAAGCGATGCTAGATGCCATGAATGGGCAGCTAAAGATACTTGTGAGTCGGTTTCTATCCTCTGCTGGTATCTCCTTTTCCAAAGGAGAGGGTGGTGAGAGTTGGCTTGATATCATCACCTCCCTGTCATGGGAAGCTGCATTACTGATCAAACCAGATGCTAGCATCGGAAAGGAAATGGATCCTGGATCATACATCAAGGTCAAATGCATAGCATCTGGTACTCGCCGGCAAAGGTGAAACATAATTTGTTCGCTACTGAAAAAAGTTCTTTGAAAACATTGGGATTCATCTATGTTTAAAAGTATACCCCTTCATCTTGAAATGTTTATTGCAGTGAGGTGATCAAGGGGTTGGTCTTCAAGAAGAACGCTGCTCACAAGCACATGCCAGTCAGTTACCACAATCCTAGGCTGTTGCTTCTGAAAGGAGTCCTTGGTCATTCTGATGTTGGTCTGTCATCGTTTAATTCAATGGATCAGGTTTGGCATTATATACATATGCATGCAGATACTAAGTTCAGTTCCATTTTTGTTGGATAAAAATAATAATTTCCTTTTCATATCTCTATGATTAGGAAAAAGACCACTTGGAGAGGGCTATTAGTAAAGTGATGGAAATATGTAGTCCTAATGTTATTTTGGTTGAGAAAACTGTTTCACGGGATATACAAGAACTTCTTCTGAAAGAAGGTGTGACTCTAATTCTCGATATGAAGATCAACCGGTTGAAAAGAATCGCACTCTGTACGGGGTCTCCTATAATCTCATTCTCAGAAGTCTTGGATAGACTGAAGCTGAAACAGTGTGACTCCTTCCGTATCGAAAAATTCATTGAGGAGCATAACAATGCCATTGATGGTGGAAAAAGGTTATCAAAAACATTAATGTTCTTGGAAGGATTCCCCAGACCATTGGGTTGTACGGTATGTCTAGTTCATAGTTGTAGTATCTATATCGTATTCATGCATTTGGTCTTATTCATTTCCCTGTAAAATTTATGCTTGGATATTATTTTTGTTTATTCTGAAATCTCCCCAGCCTTTTTTCCGAGCAACCATGAAACCTCGCTAATAAAAAAACCCGTTACTCATGTATGAATCACATAACTGGAACCTGTTCTAGCTTGCTGTCTTGTCACTTTGACCTGTTATTGATTCATGGTAGTTGGCATATTTACTCGTATGATAAAACCTGCCTTCTATCCAAGTGACGTGAGGTCAAATATTTTATTTTTTTAATTACAAAAGGGATAGTGGAGAGGTACCGATATTTGCAATACTCGTGAAACATGGCAAAGGAGTTGTTCATTGCTTGTGTTTTGGAAGGTCATGCCATATTTTATCAAATAAAGCTTGGCAGGAGCTAGGTACTCTTATGGTTCTTTACAATAGCAAACCTGCTTTTTTATGCTGGGCTATATATTAGCAAGTGTCATGTGCCTTTTGTCAATTGTGATGAATTAATGCCAAATGAATATGACCCCTTCCATGCGCACTAATTTCTTTCATCTGAATAGACATACGTGGTGAACTGAGTAGTTCATATTTTTGATGAATTATTTGCGCAATTATAATGCTTTCTTTCTCATCCAGATATTGCTACGGGGTGCAAATAGTGAAGAACTGAAGAAAGTCAAGCAAGTCATGCACTACACAGTATTTGCAGCATACCACTTGATCCTTGAAACATCATTCTTTGAAGATCAGAGGATATTTTTGAATGATAAAAATGCTTCAAGAGCGAATTATGTTACCGCTATGGGTGGGCCATCAACAAATGGTTATGACCCAACTGTTATTGGTGCCCCTAGTTTTTCTTCACATGAGGACTCTCCAGCACTTAGACTGTACGACACCACTACTAATGGTTTCGCTGATGTGAAGAAGGTTCTCAGTTCTCCAAGAAAAGTAGATGCTTCAAGTTCAATTACAAACAATTCCTTGAATGAAGACACAGAACATGCAAGTGTCCGGTATGACTCAGTGCCGCCACTTCATTCGGAAAGGTTACAATCACCTGTCCCAGGATCGTTAAGGAAATTCGTTGGCATGCTATCTCATCAGAATATTTATTTACCTGTCACATCGTTGCAAGAAACATCTGGTAATCAGATAGAAGGCGGGGTTGAATCTGGTAAAGAAGTTGTTAGTAATGGTTTTCATGTTGGGTCAAAGGTGGAAGAACCTGCAGTTTCTAATGCAAATGTGGATCACACACAAGATCACTGGAGTCAAGAAAGGATTCAAGATGTAACTCCAACAAGTTCTTCTACAGACGACAAATCTGAAGGGTCACCTTTCATTGTAGAGGATGGGGAACAACATAGCACCACTGGTGTCATTAGCAAAGAGAAAACTGCTAATGATGATCAAGCTGAGGATGCACTTGATTCTCACAGCATATTGATTTTGATGTCTAGTCAATGCATCACAAAGCAGGTTATTTGTGAGCAGAGCCATCTTTCTCGTATAAAATATTATGGGAATTTTGATGTGTCCTTAGGGCGATATTTACAAGACATTTTACAGAATCAGGTATACTATTTATTAACCTTTTAGTTTGTCCTCAAGTAATATTTGTTCTTATTTACATGAAATACCTATGTTTTGTTTTAGTAATGCCACTTGATTCTGTTGAGATGCTTACTCAGTTTATTGATGTTAATTCGTAGCAGAAACTGAGCTGCTCCTCATGCGGAGAGCCTCCAGAGTCTCACCTGTATTCTTACACTCATCGGAATGGGAATTTGACTGTTCTAGTGAAGAAGAATATGGTGCCCCAACATCGTTTGCCTGGTGAATCTGAAGGGAAAATATGGATGTGGACTAGATGCCTGAGATGTGAGAATGAACATGGGATATCCAAATCGACTCCTAGAGTGCTCATATCATCTGAAGCACGCAATCTCTCATTTGGGAAATTTCTGGAACTCAGTTTTTCAAGCCACTCTGCAGCAAGAAGGCTATCAATATGTGGACATTTGGTGAACAGGGACTGCTTGCGCTTTTTTGGGTAAGCTAGTCATATCGTTGTTTACATCAAACAAAAAATAATTTTAGTTGAAACACTTCTTTTTTGCTTGTCAAGCATAGCTATGCTTTTTTTGTCTTGATGATCATTACTATCTATTTCTTACTGACTTCAGGTTGGGCTCGAAAGTTGCAATGTTCCGGTACTCATCAGTTGAAATTTATACAACCTGCAAACCACAAACTACTCTGCAGTTTGACAACCCCTGCAGACAGGATTGGTTTAAAGAAGAGAGAAGACATGTGTGTCTTATTAACTTTACCATAATCATGCTGCGTTTTTTCTTCTCTACATGTATATTAGTGCCTAATGTTTATGTTGCATCTTTCAAGGTTCTTGCTAGAGGTATAAGGCTTTTCTCTGAGGTTGCCCACATGCTACAACAGTTGAAGGATCAGCTCCTTGATGTGACAACAGCCAATTGCATTGGCTCTCTCCCTGTTAAAGATTTTTCTGAACTTGAAGAGTTGTTGATGAAAGAAAAGGTCTTCTTTGAGGTAGGCATCCTTGATTTCATTTCCATTGATGCAGGGATTTGGTTTGTAAATGAATTTGTTCTGTTTAATTATTCTTTTTTGTGCTGCCATCTTTGTTGCCATCCAGAATTCTCTAGAAAAGACAATTGATCAAAGTGGGAGACCATCTGTATCTGTGCATGAACTTCTTAATATTAATTGGTCCTACCAGGACCTTCTACTTGAACTTTATGTCTGGGACCGTCGACTGCATCAACTTTTTAAGTGTATATCAGCTGGAAAAACGTGTGTTGCTAATTGCAAGGATCCTACTGATACTGTTGGCAAGATTACTGGGGTAAACCAGGAGATTGAGAAGAAAGTTGGGGAATTGACATATGATAGAACTACATCAGTTTCGGGTGCAGTTTTGAGTGATTGTCCAAGTAACAAAATTTACATTGACCACCAATCAGTTGAGATTGCAGCACCCTTGGCTGGAAGTCAGGGAGCCAGAGGCTCTGAACTTTCTTGCACTGGAGGAAGAAAAGACGAAGACTCTTGCATTGCTCCTAGTCAAGTAGAGATAGACAACACAGCACGAACCCAAAAAGTTCCTTCATTTGAAATTTCAGAGATCCAGGGTAATGGGGTAGTGGCACACCCTATTTCTATGAAGTGGCAGCTTTCGGATACTCCCAATCATTTCAGAATTTCCGAGTGGGATGATGAGGAAAGATGGATTTGGAGTTCTTTTCACGAATCTCAGTTGGCTTACAGAAAGGACATACAAATTGGATGTTTAGAGAAATTTGAACTTGTCAACCATTATTCTCCATCTCATATGTCTCCCTTGTTTGCGCAACATGAAGAGGTGAAATCTCCACAGTTCACGGTTGGTCCAGGTGGTAATATTTTATGTGTACTGGAGGATGAGATATCTAGTATAATAGCCCGTGCTCTTGCCATATCTGAGGAATGCCACCATTTAATGGACACGATAACTGAGAATGGGACAGAGGATGCCAGGGGGGAGCATGCTAAAACAATAGAAAAATCATATAGCTTTCTCTCCGAAAGTTCTTTTAACTCATCACAATGGTCATCTATCGGGTCTTCAGATTCTGAAGCAAGCTTTTCATCTCTCAGTCCATTTTCATCAGATGATCTATCTGGTTATGATGGCTTGCCTTCGTTCTCCTCGATACATCCAGAAATCACTGTAAATGGAAAAGTAACTCTTAGAGGAAAATATTCAGTTACTAGCATATATGCTAATCAATTCCATGCTCTTCGAAAGAAGTGCTGCCCATCTGAACTTGCATATATTACTTCTTTAAGTCGCTGTAAGAAGTGGGATGCTCAAGGCGGAAAAAGTAAAGCTTTCTTTGCAAAGACAATCGATGACAGGTTCATCATAAAGCAAATAAAGAAGACAGAGTTTGAGTCCTTCATAAAATTTGCCCCTGATTACTTCAAGCATGTTTACCATTCTCTAGACACTGGAAGCCAAACTTGCCTTGCCAAAATATTGGGAATCTATCAGGTTACTTTACATTGGCAACTGGAGTTTATTTCAACACATTTCCTTACTTTTATGTGTTTTTTCATAAAGGTGGTTTTTTTCAGGTTAAGCAGACAAGGCATGGAAAAGAGGTAAAGATAGATCTGATGGTGATGGAAAATCTTCTCTTTGGGCACAATATTTCACAGATTTACGATCTTAAAGGCGCTGTTTTTTCGCGACATGTCGCTAACTCAAATGACCGTGACACTGTCTATTTGGATCAAAACTACGTTGAGGACATGCGTGTTTCTCCAATTTATATTGGTGGAAGGACAAAGCATCTTTTGCAACGAGCAATCTGGAATGACACATCTTTCCTCACTGTATGTATAAAGCAAATCCTCGATGCACTTACATGCAATCATGGCTTTCAATTAAATTATGCCTTAACAAATTTATTGAACTTGCAGTCGGTTAATGTTATGGACTATTCTCTGCTTGTGGGAGTGGACAAACAAAAGCATGAGCTTGTATTTGGCATCATTGATTATCTGAGGCAGTACACTTGGGACAAGCAGCTGGAAACATGGGTGAAGACTTCTCTGGTAGTGCCAAAGAATGTTTCACCAACTGTAATTTCCCCCAAGGAGTACAAGAAAAGGTTTAGGAAGTTTATGGCCAAGTACTTCCTCACAGTTCCAGATACTTGGGAGTCCTGAGAATTCTTTCAGGCCATGCAACTCGTTTGGCCATAGCAATAATATGTTGGTAGAAGTCCATAATGGTGACAATCTGCTTCAGCATCCAATTGAGGCTGAGGCATGTGTATAACTCTGTACAGGACTTCTATGACGGTTTTGTTGATTCCTTTCCAGTCGTTACTTGGCTACTTCTCGTTTTGTAAAATGGTGTACATAGGAGGGTCTCACAATTGATCTTACCCAGAAGTTTGCAGCTTTTAGGCAAGTCTCTGGGGCAAGTGAGGCCTACAGTACATGTACCTATACAAATGTTCAGTGTTAATTTCACAATTATTATAGTGAAATTACAAAATTGATGATTACTTTGGACATGGGAAGGGGAAAGAAATTTCCATTATTTAGTTCGCAACTTCTGACATTACTGTCCAAGATAGACATGTTCCATATCTATCAAAACTGCTCAATTTTATTTGTATTTTTTTCCTCTATACTTCTGCAATTACTGGCATGGAAAACTGAAGAATCCAATTAAATGCATCTTGATCTTGCTGGCCGCCGCACATATTGTATTGTGATTCAGATTCTATTGTCTGGTGGACATTGTCATTGTGTAGTTTCGGTGTGCTCCAATCACTTTTTGTTGATGCAAGCAATTTTGCAGATCTCCTGGTATCATACTGGTAACCCTTTCTCTTTTACAAATATGTTCTGTTATTTACTTAGAATGGTGAAATCATGAAGGTCATGCTGTTCCTGGAATATGTTGTTATATGCATTTATGTCCTAAATCTCGTTCTCACATGATGCCAAAGAGATTAAATGTATTCTTTCTGTTCTTTTCAGGAAGGAACTTCATACAGATGAATCATCTCTTAGTTATTCGTTCTGCATGATGAAGTAGCTGCCTGGTGATATACCTACTAAGTGGTTGTTCTATACACTAAAGTTTGCTGCTACGTAATACTTTATGCATTTAGCTTTGGTGAGGAAAATTCTAATAATCATCTATAACCTCCAGAATATTTCTCAATGCAGTTTAAGATGACCAAAGATTATTTTGTAAAGATCGATGACTGGATGTCGAACGTGCATTGCTATCTTTTTGTAGCATAAGGAGAAGGAGAACGGCAGCTAGTATGAGTGTATGAAAGCGTGGTATATTTATTCTGGTATCATGCCATGTCTGATAGTAGCATCATATTTTGCATATCATGCTCCCTTCAAGAGTCATGCTTTTGCACTTTTCTGCCACTGATCGTTTGGATTTCAATCAAGTACAAATTCCTATAAGTCATTGGTGATATAGTTGCCTTTGCAGCACTTTTCTGTTGGTATTCCCATCCTTTTTCCCAACAAATTTTAATTGACAGATATGCTAGAAAACACAATGTAAAGCCACCGCAGTTGCTACTAGTATCTTTCTTAGTATAATAATTACTTACATGTAAGTTTCATTTTCTGTAAAACTGTGCATTCAGTGGTGGACTGGTGTGTATATTCTTCCTATGCTTTTAGCTTATGTCTTATGGCTAAGCAATTATTTGTTGTCAGTTGTCACAATGTGCCCAAAGGACTTGCTTGGACATGTTGCGCCACTTGCCTCTTCTTTGTTTTTGTGATACATGATTGCATTTAATTATGACTTCTGAGATCAATGCATGGGCATAGCTTTCAAATAAGCTTCTGTTCTTTTCTCTTTTTTCCCTGACAGAGTATACCTTTTCTCGCACAATTTACGAGAAGAATTGGTTTGAGTAGATTAGGGATGGTTTTGGATCGGATACGCATGAAAACGAATCCGAATCCGAATAGCACTATTTATCACATTTTACTTCGAATACGAATACGAATCCGGATGTTTTCGGATACAAATATAAAACGGATAATTCGAATACGAATTCATATTCGGATGTTTACTCAGTTTAACTTGAAATGAATCTGCATTCGGATGTTTATCGTTTCGTAAATTTTTTAAAAGTACAAGGTGTTGAGTATATCAAATTAGCAGTTAATATAAGAATTCTTTATTATAAATTATGGATAACCTTCTCGAAATATTTTTATATTTTTATCACAGCATCTATGTATCATCCCATAACAACATGACAAGTCTTGTATTTTTCAGACTTTATTTATTTTTTTAGAATTAAAAAATCATTAAGCTTTACATTGCCGATCGAGTGTCGTAATTTAGATTTTTTAAAATTTCTTTCAATTTAGTGGGTAAGGCCTAAAAATGAACTTAAAAATATGAATATGATTTTTCTATAAATTTTGGTTCATTATTTCAGGCACTTGCAATTCAAATTTCACCTATTTTAATTTAAATCATAGAAACACACTTAATAAATTAAAAATAGTAAACTGACTCAGAAAAGTACCAAATCTTTACATAGAATAAGTTATGTTGTATTTTGATTGTAAAAAAAGTTTTAAGTTCAAATAAATATTTAACCATCGATTTGCTTTCAAATCTAACCTATTACTTTTCTAAACCCTAATTTCTCCTTGAAGAATCTCTGGTTTCTTAACATCATACGTGGCAACTTTCTTAAAATATTTTTAAATTTTTATCACATCATCTACATATCATATCATAACACCATAACAAGTATCGTGTTTTTCAGACTTCATTTGATTTTTTTAAATTAAAAAACCATTAAGCTTCACATTGCCGATCGAGTGTCGCAACCTAGATTTTTCAAAATTCCTTTCAATTTAGTGGGTAAGGCCTACAAATGGACTCAAACATATGAATATGATTTTTTTATAAATTTTGGTTAATTATTTCAGGCACTTGCAGTTCAAATTTCACCTATTTCAATTTAAATCCTAGAAACACACTTAATGAATTAAAAACAGTAAACTAACCCAGAAAAATACCAAATTTTTACATGAAATAAGCTATGTTGTATTTTGATTGTAATTTTTTTTAAGTTCAAACAAAAATTTAACCATCGATTTGCTTTTAAACCTAACCCATTCCTTCTTTAAACCTTAATTTCTTCTTAAAGAATCTCCGATTTTTTAACATCCTACGTGATAACTTTTATGAAACATTTTTAATTTTTTATCACAGTATCTACGTATCATATCATAACACCATGATAAGTCTCGTGTTTTTTAGACTTTATTTGGTTTTTTTAGAATTAAAAAACCGTTAAGCTCCACATCGTCGATGGAGTGTCGCAACCTAGATTTTTTCAAAATTTCTTTTAATTTAGTGGATAAGAACTAAAAATGGACTAAAAATATGAATATGATTTTTCTATAAATTTTGGTGCATTATTTCAAGCACTTGCAGTTTAAATTTCACATATTTCAATTTAAATCTTAGAAACACAAATAATAAATTAAAATAGCAAACAGACCTTGAAAATGTAAAAATTTTACATGGAATAAGTTATGTTGTATATTGAGTGTAGAAAAATTTTCAAGCTCAAACAAAGTTGCAAATATTTTACTGCCTTGAACTGTTAGAAAACTCCATTAACTTTAGTATTTCATAATTACATAAAGAATAAATAAACTACACATATTAATATAGTGATGCCAAGTTATCTTAAGTGTCTAAAAATCTGATCTGTGTGAAATCCTAAAACTGATGCGGATGTATCTATTTTCATATGTACATTTAGTAGAAATTCGGATATCCGTTTTCATATCCATATTTGTCAAACGAATTCGGATGTTTTCGTTTATCGTCCATATTTAATTTGGATATGAATATAGATATCCATATTTATAATTTATCGGATATTAATACGGATAATTCGGATATTTTTACATCCGTATCGATCCCTAGAGTAGATGAAAGCAGCCATTGACAGTAAGAGTATGACCAGCAGAGGGAGGTCTTTTTTATCATTGCAGATTTGCAGTCATGTCTAGATGGATTCTTCGCATGCCCTGTCATTGAGGGACCTGTCCGTTACAGGAGCTATGGAGCTGCTCGGCTGATGTGCTAACCTGTAATGATGTTGATTCTATCATGCCTGCTTCGTAGTCTGGTTCACCGTATTCTGAACTTTGAATTCAGAAATTTGGGAGGCTTGAGCATTTTTCTTACCAAATACCCATAGGCCATGGCTCATTTCTGCATCTTTCGGATAGCAATATGATAATGTCATGGTTTAATGTTTATCCTGAGACTTAATATATGTAATTCCCTGATTCACTTTTTGTGATCTCATTTGCTGCCTTGCTTCTAAACAAAATCTTTAGATGCTACTTTTAGTCTTATAGTTTTCGTGATTCTGCCAAACAGTTGCTTATTGTGTGAGCGAGCAGGGAGAATAATCCACCCAGGGTGCAAATGTGATTACGCTGCAAACTCTGCTTACAACTCTTTCAATAATTCCTGTGTAGCAACAATACAGTATATCTAAAGTCAACCGAAAAATTCTTAATTCTGTGCGGTCAAATATCATATAGCATAATTACTAGCAACAAAAATTTTATAATCCTGTGAGCAAAAGAAAAAAAGGAAAAAAGAAGAAGAAAGAAAGATGCAAGCCAGGAGCACCCCAGCATGTTCAGATAGCAAGCACTATTAGCTACTAGTATATACGACCTCATCTGAAACTCTGAATTTTCTATGCCAAAAGTGCCTCAGGATCAAACCTGAAAGCTGTTAGATGTTGCTTTATTCCTATCGATCATCAGCAACGCCTCCGATGAGCATCAACTTTGGTCCTAATTAATTAAATCTTCTCCTGCTTGTCTCCTACGAGGGGAAGCATCTCCATCCTCCTCGGCGTCCGCGGGCTTGGGGCGACAGCCTGCTGCGAGATGAGATGCCTCACGTAGCCATAGAAGGTGCAGCCCACGAGCGTGATTGCGCACCCGACCGCGTTCATCGCGGAGATCGGGTTCCGGAAGATCATCCATGACACCAACACAGCAACAGCCACCTGTATGCATCGATCACAGCATCCATCAAACAATTCATGAATGCTGATGAGCACAAACAGCAGTGAGAAAACTGGCTGGGGCCTCACTTTGAGGTTGCCGGCTACGTTGAAGGTGACGGCTGTGGTGGAATGGATGACGTAGAAGATGGAGAAGTTGAGGCAGAATGCGAGCACTCCTGAGGTGATGATGATGATCAGCGCAGGGACGATGGAGTCGTACGTGTAGAGCCAGTTGACCACGCCACTCCCTTCGAGCACGATTGCTGGTATTGACAGTATCATGGTGGCAAAGGGCGCCATGTAGTACACCGTGTTAATGCTGCACAGGAGGGAGATGCAGAATCAATAAATAGCAGATTCGGATTCAATGAGATCCTACGATATTAGACATTACCAGACCAGAGTATAGTGCTCATGTTGACAAGAAGAATTACTTACTGCTCATGTGGTAATTACTAGCAAAACTGCACCTTTCATTATATTGGCTATTGGCAAGATTGTGTGTGTGTGTGTGTTGACAATGTAATTAATTTAGTAGGGGAAAGTAAAATGCAGACCAGATCCATTTTTACCTATCGAATTTGTATCCATGGAGTAGGGACTCTGCCAGGATGGTCTTGGTGGATGTAGCCAGGCAGCCAACCATAGCAGCACAAAAACCAAACATATTGAAACTAAGCTCAGTTATCGATGTTAACAGAATTCCTCCCACTATTGGGACTAAAGAAGTCCATATGCGCCACTCGAAATATTTCCTCCACACCAACCACTGCAGAATAACTGTATTACAATGGAAGGATTCCATCAGATGATCAGAATATGACGCTGACTCGCTGGGAAAGATTGAATTGACAATAATGGGGATAGAAGGGACAGGGATTAGAGAACCTGTCGTTGCCGGGGTGAAAGATTTTATGGTCTGCATGAAGGAGACTGGAATGTATCGCAGGCTGACATTTCCCAGCACAATGTTTATGCAGAACACAAACGACATTGGGAATATCCTTCTCCATCGATCGTCTGGGGAAACTTCAATCAGTGGTTTGATCTTGAGAATTTTGATTGCAATATAAGCTCCAATTGAAGAGCATATAAAGTGGACACACGAGACAGTGAGAGGAAACTTGAACTCCAATTTCTGCATCCAACGGGAAAAAATGTAAACCATCAAATTGACAACTTCTTTTGAACTTCCATTAAACAAAAGTCAATTCCAAGAAAAAAGAGGAACAGTACAATTCGTCATCAGGAGTCTGTGCAACGAGAATACGTCACATTCAGTGTGTTTGCCTTGCTGAAAGAAAAGTTTTTGCCTTTGAAACTGAAAGCAGTTGGAGATTCCCTTATCAAGGAGGTTCCATATATTCATGAAAACTATTCCACCAAAATTCCTTCCACAATCAGCATATATAATTCTAGTAAATTTTAAATCTTGTAAATCCATCAAGAACCAAACTTTATGCTTTTGGGGGCGCGACATGATACTTGAAAGTTAAGGTAAAAGTGTAGAACCATACAAGCGACTTAAAACATGGGTGTGGATAATTCACCTAAACATAGTTGTCAATCTTTATGATTTTCAGAGGCAACATTTTTCACTTAGAATGATCGCAAAATAGAAAAGGTATCTTCCCCGTTGCATTTTCCCGTATAACTTTGTTAACCTTCAACTCATCAGTAGACATAATTACTTCATTGTTTCAACGTAACAGAGTCCTTGGAAATTTGTTTGGCCTCTCCAGACATATTCTAGTTGTAGCCATGAACCACCAGCTGGAGCAAACTAGACGCATAAAGATCGTTCCTTTATGTAATGTTTCCATGGTGCTAACATTATACATCACTATGAACCAGCTACACCCATGAGATTCAAACCATTCGCATGAAAGATGTGGCATTTGGAACTAGAAATACACACACACACACACACACACACACACACAGAGAGAGAGAGAGAGAGAGAGAGAGAGAGAGAGAGAGAGAGAGAAGAAAGGATTACCGACGAATCAGGGGGAAAGAAAAAGGATTATGAAGAATTGCGACCTGGAAGATCCACTTGTTCATGATGATGACGGTGACGTTGAAGCCCCACCATTGGAGGATGGCGAGAACGGCGCGGATCGTGGCGACGTCCCCCATCTTGGCTTCCTCCATGGATGGATTGATCCGGCCGGCCGGCCGAGGGAGAGAAGTGAAACGTGCGCGTGATCAAAGAATCAAGACCCCATGGAAAGGAGAGCGATCCATTCTAGGAGTAGAAGGAAGACCTCGGCGGTTCTTCTAGAAGGTTCTGGACACTCTTCTTCTCTTGGGAGCTTATAATAGGGGAAGAGGAAGAAGAAGAAGAGGAGGCTAGGTGGCCTAGGTGAGATGTGTGGAGGATGGATGGTTGTAGGTTGCGAGTTCAGTTGGTGTGAAGAAGAGCAATTACTTTTGTGTATTCTTTCTCCGTTACGACCTCTCCTTAATTGCCTTTCTTTTCGCTTTAATTTCTTTCTCTTTCTTTGAAAAACCATGCATCCGTTTCTTCTTCTCAACGCACCTTTACCATTGAGACGTACGCGTGGGACTTGTTAAGGCGTCTATCTGCTCTCACTTCTCAAATCAGTGACATGATTCACCATATCTCTATTTCGTGTTGTCAAAGGTATTCATCATTTTTCGCATATAGAGAGAGTATTTGATTGGCATCAGATGAAGCAAGGGAATGCGCTGTACAAGACTTGTCCCCCTGACCATGCATAAGAGCATGGATTAAGTTCGCATCCCATCACCGATGAGTGCATGAATTTTCCGCCACGAGCCAACGACTTTGACTTTTTGGATTTCAAGTCAACCTGCACTAGCCAGCTGTTTTTGACCTTGCTCTCAGAAATGCATTGCCTCTATTTCAGTGAAGTGAATACATGGAGTCATAGGTCCGGCGAAAAAAAAAACATGGAGTCATACTGAATTCGATTGTCAAAATGATTTTCAGCAAAAGAAAAAGATGCTAATGCTACTCAGTTATTCAGGAGGCTGGAGAAGGCAACCACATGCATACTGACACTAGCAGCTGGTACATGCATGCAAAATCCTCCGTATCCTCCTGCTCTGTGCATTGTGCAAGCAGGCAAGAAACTCCTTTTGCCTTGGAGAAGATGGGAGGTCTCACCACTCACCCCCACAATCATCGTTAATCCTACAAGTTACAAGGACATCATCCTACATACATAGCACCTCCGTCCATGACGACGACTTACTGTGCGTGCAGTTAAACTCAAAATTTAAAATTATAAGAATTTCATATGTGAAAAAAATTGCTTTCGTCTGATTGTATTTTTAGCGTAAACATATGTGTATTACGGACTGTATCCAGCAGCATATCCAGCATGGTATTTACTACTGTTGGATTATTCAGGTTAGGGCTACTTATTACACTCAAAGTTGTCAAAATGAACATCCACTCTCTTCCTTGTCTCACATGCTTTTCCTCGACTGAATAGATCGTCCAGAAAGCCCAGCTATAGCCTTCACGATCAACCAAACCATTGCATACACAATTACACAGCATACATGATATAAACCTTCACAATAATCGATCACAGGCTATAAACAATGAGAAAAAAATGATACTATCACAAGGAATGAACAGCAAAACACCGATGGCATTCGCATAAAACGGGTAAATAAGGTAAACAACACAGCATTCCATCCAAATAAAAGCCTACATACACCATCTTCACCAGGTAAGAGTTCTTCCTGTAGATGTCAACTGCAAGTAACTAAATAAACTACACAACTGATTAGAGTATTGAGGTCGGTGTATAGCCCTCCAAAGGGGCCAAAGAATCTCTTTTCCTAAGATTGTCCAAGCAGAAGCTCGGAAGCAGATCCAGAAAGCTATTGTGATAATCATTTTTCAGGACCATCACCTTGAAAAACCTTTGACTGATTGACATTAGAAGCATTCTTATTATTCCCATGTATTGCCAGGACCGAGTTCTCATACTTATGCATTCCTTCCTTTGCCCTGCGTATTTTGCAAAATGTACAATGCCACTTACCTTTGGGGATAGATTGTCGCACTGGTTTCATGCAATATATGTGATAACCTTCGTCACAGCCATCACACATGACAATCTTGTCATCATCCTTGTCTTGAAAGCACCCTCTGCACAGACAAGACGGGCAGTACCAGCAACCTAACTTTTTTTGTTGCTCAATTGCAAGCTGGCTTGTTTTCAGGCATCGGATGTGATAATACTTGTAAATGCAGTAAGGATGACCGCATACCATGAATTTCTTGTCATCGTCTTCACATGTGCCACAGTGTTTGCACAAGTTTGACAGGGCAGTTGTGGACAGGTCTGGTTCATTATCTTCCCCCATGCTTGAGACTGAGCTCCCCACTCTTTCTTCAGCTAATTCGATTCTGCTGGGAAGCTTGGCATTTTCTTCTGGCTTCATGAGTTCGAGCTGGTCACACAAATTGCAATTGTCACTATGCAAGCTGTCATGACCAACATTATTCCTTATATCTGCAGCCGATTCTTTTTTCTTGAAGCTGCAGGCTGAACAGTGCCAGGTCGCCGGGACTTGCTCAATATCAGGATTTTGTAGCTTCACACATGCAAAGTGGTACATGGTGTCACATCCATCACAGATAAGGCCTTCTTGATCAAATACCTTGGTGCCACATCCATCGTAAGGGCAGAATTCACCCGGCCCATATGGCACAGTTCGTTTTGCTATTGTAGAATGACTAGAATCACATGGGGTCAACTGCATGGTGGTAGTTGACTCCTTAGTGACAATGTGGGCAGCACCAGCCAAACTTATTTCCTAATGAAGAATGCAATTAGTAAATCATTATTAACTAAGTGTGGTGCTGAAACAGTGATCAGCAAACATGTTCTCAAACAGACAACTTACCTCTGTTCTGTGTTCAGCCACCTCAACTTCAGAAAATCCAGAAGCCTATATAAAAAAATTCCATTAACAATGCCCAGCATAAAAGGAATGATTTCAACAATCTAAAGTGTCCAGCAAATTGTGGCATGGTTGGCAAATTGTCAAAATATTGCCATCTTGATGCCAGCGATATCAATTGCATGAAGGAAACTAGTAAAAGATAAACTAAAAACTTACCTGCTTTTGATATGAAACTCGTGAGATGGTTGAAAGGTTGCCTGCTAGACCTGTCATCTCTCGGCCAACTTGCTCAAACTTCTCCCACATCTACAGAATAAACAAATATATAGTTAGTTATACGAAGACGCAGGCAGCGTTACCATATATTTTTGCCTAGATGCTATGCAAGTATGCAACTTCCAAAATGTTAAGTGCGTGAACAATAGAATGTAAACAAAAATTTCACACATGAAAAAAGAAATAAGTAACCACATCAATGATAAGAAAATCAGTAGAAGAGCAACGGATCGGTCTTTGAGATGTGCTAACATTACGAAAGGGCATGTAGCCTAGTGGTTGAGATGCCCAAGTAGCACCTTCAGGTCTTGGGTTCGATTCCCCACGGGAGCAAATTTCAGGCTTGGTTAAAAAAAGGTCACTCGCTGGTCCCTCAAAAACACGTGTTAAGAATCGACCTATGGAGGGTGGGCCCTCGTGTATGGGGTAGGGGCCCTCAAAACACGGGTTAAGGACCGATCCATAGGGGGCGACTCCACGTGTGAGAGGCTAGGGTCCATAGTCTTCTTATTGAAAAAACTGTGGGGGCAGTCATTCCCCCACCGGCCAAAAAAAGATGTGCTAACATTAAAAATATTATAATAGTTTCTTCTTTTGTGTTGTGTCCATTTAAGAAAACGAGCGAAAACGTAAATAAAACACTATTTCACTTTGACTGAAACCTCAGCATTGAGTGATCACACATGGCAGGCAGTACATGCCACGTATGCCATCCCACAGCCCATCCATATGGACCACGGTCCACTTCAACCAGAAAGTTCAAGGGAGTTGGCACGTTGAGGACAGCTACCACAGAGAAGGGGAGTTGTTGTAAGCTCCCCAGGATTCTGTTGTTTGGATAATTTAAACAAGTTGGAAAGATTGAACTACCATCCACAAAGGAAACACAAATAAGGACTTAAACATTAACATCACCATTCCATCAATTGACTATAATACTATATGACATTTCACTCTTTGAATTTATTAAGTTCAGAACAATAGATGGAGAATATATAAAGCTTCAGTGTACAATGGGCCTAAGTTAGGTTACAAAGTACATGCGAAATTTAAGTAATTTTATCCAGCGATGCTCCAATACGTGACCAGGCTCACGTTCCCGTATCGGATACTTATCCGATATGGCGATACATCCGATGCGTCATCGATACGGTATCAGAGAAGTATCGGATATTAAACATTAAAAATAAATCAAAACAATTTCTGATACTTCCACAATACATATTCGATACTCCAATACGCCTATAGCCCACTAAAGGCCCAAGCCCAATTAAACTAACACTAACCCCCCACCCC
>KE371882.1:303356-314584 GCA_000418225.1 Zizania latifolia
TCCAGCATGGGTGCAGCCACGCTAGGCTCGTTGGTGGCCGGAGCGCCCGACGCCTCCGCGCCGCTTGCTGAGGCCCCTTGCTGGTCAGCCCCCCGATGAACACCACTATGTCAGTGGTAGGGGCTGTGGCGCCAAAGCCTGTCACATCCTGGTCGGACAGGGACGATGGAGCGCTGTCAAAAATAGCACAAGAAATCAGTTTTGAATTCAATCTAATTACTTGATTCAAGACAATTACAGAAAAACTTACCACGCCGACCGCCTAAATGCCAGTTTCTTCATTCGCTGACTGGGCCCTACTCCTAGGGTCGGTCCAGCCGGTGGTAGTGGTGGTGGTGGTGGTGGTGTCAACACAGAAGAAGACGACGCCACAGCGCCGCCAGTCGCCGGAGCCGCCCTGGACGTTTCCGAGTCGGTGCCCACCTCTCTAGGGAAGGACGACGGCACCTTCGGTGCCTCTTGGGATGCCGGTGCCACCGTCGTTGCTGCTGCTGCTGTGGTCGTCACCTTCGCCTTCTTCGCCGCAGAAGGGCAAATTTCTTTGCCCTTCCTCTTTTCTCCAGTCGGCCCGGCGTGCGGGTCGACATTTTTTTGCTTGACCCCCCGGGGTTGCTCGGGCAAGGGTGCTAGAGAGCAAAATGCCTCTCGGCCCTGTGCAGTCCAAGAGTTAGCACTCGATAGGTGACATTATCAAAGAAATTCAAGAAGTGAAAGCAAAAAATCCTTACCGATGGTCGGTGATACTGCAGCCTGTAGGCCCTGGGCTACGTGTCAGGGTGAAGATCCAGCCGACCGACGAAGATTAGCTTCACTTGCTTCTTTCCTTCATCAGCCGACAGGTGCTCGATTGACTCTCTGGTTGGGTCCGCATGACCCGAGTACTCAAACGCCGGGTGGGTCCTCAGCTTCAACGGCTAAACTCGGCGGGTGATGAAGTTGAACGCCACGTGGACGCCCGATACGCCTTCGGCTAGGAGCTTCTTGATCAGCTCCACCAACTCGTCTACTTGGTCCTGCTCCTCCCGCTGGCAGCGGTCGGACCAAGTAAGTGCCGGCAGTGGCACTCGGTCGATCTCCGGTGAGAGGGCCGGCTCATGGTTGGCCATTTAGAACCAACCCGAATGCTACCCCTTGTTGGAGGTCGAGAGCGGCACCGGGATGTACTCCGCCGCCTTCCCATCCTGCAACTGCAGACCACAACCGCCGACCACTTTCTTCTTCGCGTTCTGCCGTAGGCAGAAATAATGACGGAAGAGATTGAAATGCGGTTCAATCCCGAGAAAAAGCTTCGCAAAGATGGATAAAAATGGCGAGGTGCAAGATGAAATTGGGGTTGAGATTACAAAGAGAGATGTCAAAATGGTGGAGGACGCCGCGAAAGAAAGGGTGGGCCAGCAAGCCGAACCCGCGAGAAAGAAAAGACTCGAACACCACAAGTTCGTGGGTGTTCGGGGTCGGGAACGCCTCCCCGCCTGCTGAGCACCATGTCGACAGCGCGCTCGGCGGGAGTTCGCTCCGCTTCTCCAATAGCGCCACCATGCGCTTCGTCGCCTTGGACGGCTGCCACTCCACCGAGCGGTCAACCTCTACTTGCGGGTCGAGCGCCGCCATGGGGATGTTGAGGAGTGGTGCTAAAGGTTTGAGGTTAAACAATCTTCTTGCCTTGCGGTAGCAAACGGTACAACCGCAATGCCGATTAGGGTTGCGAGGCATCAGCGAGGGTTTGGGCTTAAGGAGGAAGGCGAAGACTAAAAGCTTAAAGCGTGCGGAAGGATAAAATACCCTTCAGCAAGCTATTTATAAATTCTCCACACAACCGTCCAAATCCCCGAGGCTCCAAGATTGCCTCAGAACGCGTCTCGAAGCAATCTTAGGCATTAACCGTACCGGTTGATATGCCTTAAATTTTGCCTCATAACCATTGATTACAGATCTAAAGGCGGATCCTGGGGAGCGAACCGACGCTTGCAGTTCATTAATTTGAATTCGCGTCCGAGAGGCAACCTTGGAAGTTGCATTGGTCCCATCGAAACTGTCAAATCTAACACACGTCACCCTGTGCAAGCAGACGTCTTTTCGCTAGATAGGGCCCACTAGCACTCCATTGCGCCGGACTGCTCCAACTGACACCTTTTCGCCAAAGACCACTTGATGGACTTATCTGTCCCTATATATAAGTCAGTTTCATCGGATGCCAATACAGCGGTTGCACGGATTTGAAATATTTTTGAGACTAGAGCTTATTTTATTCAAGAAACTCTAGCCTCGGGGGCTACACCCGGCAGGTGCACCTGAGCGGTGCACTGACCAAGAGAAGTTCATCAAGATTAAAATATTGAAGCCCTTTTTGACTGCTCAACTACATCTGCACGCCGCAAAGAGCTCGGGGGCTACTATCGGGGATATGATCCCGGGCTATCTCTCGAGTGGTTTTAACCCGACCAGTCAATGGTCAGCGTCCTCCAGGAGGCCAGTGGTCCAGGATCTGAGGGATTCCCGAGTCCATCACTCGGGAAAGCCCTCCCGATCACCGGTACTAGGACGGTCGCCATCAAGAGCCAGACTGTTATTTATCTCTATAATACGGCAGTTATCAGCGCTGTAATCTTGGAAGTTATTGCCCACGAACCGACCGTTTATCCTTTTAATTGGTCATTAACAGGGCACTTAATCACCATTTGTAACCGCCGATCTCTCTCATATAAAGGGATCGGAGGGAGCCTGAAAGGGCAAGGTTGGACAGACGTTTTTTACACGCTTAAAGCTATTTCACACCTGAAAGCTCATACTTCACACACAGGACTAGGGTTATTATCCTCCGGGAGGCCTGAACTTGTCTAAAAGATTATGTCTCTGTCTCTTTGTGTGAGACAACCATCAAGTTTCGTCCACAACTCTCCCCTTAGCCTAATCAAATCCGTACTACGGGTAACCCCGTATACACTGTCGCTTCGTACACAACGACAATTACTTGTGCACAAACCCAAAACGATATGTATAAGAAACCAGAGGAAGTATATATAAAGGGCCAGTTTGGTTGAATTGTGGATTTTAAAAAGTTATTTTAAGCTATGAGTTGTAAAAAAGATATAAAGTTGTTTAATTAAAGTAGCTATGAATCTACGGTATAGCGATTCAATGAAGCTTGGTTAACAATAAAAAACAGTGATTTCATACATCAATTGCCGGTAAATATAATAGGCTCACATATGGACTAGCGAATGAATATATAAGGTAGTGCAGGCTGTGAATTTGTAAAATCTGATAAATGTGTAATTTTTTTACTTTATACTCATAAAAGCTGCTACAATTAAAAAAAGTTTTCTAACAGAGAGTCTGTTTAAAAAATAGAAACAAAAACATCCAAAATATACAATGCGTGTTGTTGTCGTGGAAAAGGCCCCGGGGCAACACATCGTATTTGGCAGCATCGGTAGCAGGCTAGCTAGGAAGTGGGATATATAATGAGACAGAAATAGACCGGCCAACTAGCAGATGGTAATATAAATTAGTAGGAGAAGATCTAGGATGATACGATATGATTTGGATCTGTGTTTGGTGCTCACTTCATTCGTGGATGGCATATATATAATATATCTAGCGTACGTGCGTGCGTGCATGTTTCGGTTAATGATTCTAACATCGATATATGCTGGGGTTACTTGATCAGTTAACTGTTAAAATACCTGGTCATGAATATGTTTTTAACGGTTCGAATTCAACTTAGAGTTATGATATGCGATATAGATCGACGTACATGAAAATGACAACTATAGAAATACCACCACTGTAAAAATGTATGACGAAGAGCTTTAGGTTGTCCAGGCCGCCTGCATTGTCTAGACGACGGCTCAGGCGGAACCCTAAACCCCTAGCCGCCACTGCCGCCCACCCTGCTCCCCTCCCCTCGATGCCGCCAAAGGGCACTGCCAAGCCTACCATGTGATCGCGAGGAAGACGGCGGTGGGGCCCTCGTTTTCCCTCTTCTCAGGCTTGGAGGCATCTCGGGGCACCAGGGGCTAGATCTGGCTGGTTCCGGTCAGCTTGTGCGGTGGTGCCTGTTGGATGAGTTGGTGCGCATGGGGAGCTTCAGTGCTGGCGAGTTGGCGCACGTGGGGATCTCCAGGTTCTGCCTCTATCATGTTGGTCTGTCGAGGCTGGCATTGGCGCCATGCGCTTGCTCGATGTTTCTCTTCTAGGACACCGGTCCTGGTGGCATCTTCTAAGGTGCCCGTCGAGTGCCAGCTTCAAGGAAGACGCGAGAGGGTCAGATCTGGAAGGTTTCTAGCCGTCGCTGCGTGGTACGTGAGGGGGCCCCTGTAGTGGGCGCATCTGGTCATGGTCAGAGGCACAAATCTGCCTTCGAGTCACCCACATTGAGCTCGTGGTGTTTCCGTGGCTGAGGAAGTAAGGGGACTAGGGTGAGGTGTTGTCGACGGCGGTCAGGGCCTTTCTGGCTGCCGTCTTTGGCCAGTTCAGTGCTGTGCGGCATCGGGCGGTGCTCGACGGCATGATTGGCACGGCTGACAATGTCTCAGCATGCAGTGCAGTGGTCGCTTCCTTCTAGTTTTATCTTCTCCCTCCCCTTGGAGCTCCTCCTCTTCTGTGGTCGCCTTCCTTCTCGGTCATTGGGCGCTCCTTGGTTAAGGTAGAGTTTTGGCCTAGAAGAAGCTTTCCTTGAGTCATCGTGCAGGAGTGATGTCGGTGGAGAGGCGCTGGCTTGGTCGGGCAGTAGGGTTGCAAGGTCCTATTTTTTTCTCAGGGCCTTCCGATGGCAGGACGCTTGCTTTCAATGGTTGGTTTGGTTATTGGGGCAGTTGGGTGCGTCTTCAGGGTTGTGAGAGAAAGCTACAGACGAAAGTCTTGCCCAATCTTATTGGACCGACATCGATGATATTTTTGGGCGTCATGTTCCTCCCTTGGGGCTTGGTCGAGTAACCGTCCCCTCGCTCCTAGTGAGACTCTTCGGTGAAAACATTGCCTAAGGTTCTTGGACGGATGATGACGGTGTTTTTGTATCGTGACCTCCCTGGAGGCATCGTCTCGAAGGTCTTGCTGCTCGCCTTTGCCGTTCTCCTTCGGGTTCATCCTGATTACAATCTCCCAGGATTGTAATCTTGTAATTTTTCTCCGGTCTTATTAATACAAACATTCATACTATCTTGTGTGGGTTGCTAAAAAAATGATTGACGATAATTAATTACGCCATTGATTAACCTTTTGATGTGCTCAGTTGATCTTGTCTTTTTTGGTGAGACGCTTAATTTGCTCAAAAATGAATTTGTAGTTGATGTAAACTGCTGAAAATATGCCTGGTTTCATTTTAAATGGAACAAAAAAAAACTGTTAACTAACTTGAAGATATAATTATTTTAAAAGAAGCAAGAGATCTGATATATTAAAAGGAGAAAGAGAACACAGGAGCAGCTGCTTGGGCGCTCTAGATCAAACGTCACACAGCATAAATGAGAGAAAAAACTGGCAGCTAAAGAAAGGGGAAGCAGGGGCAAGACAAGAAGCTTTCTAGCTCACTCTCCAACAAGATGCTGCTGCCAAAGAACTATATCTTGGGCAATCAGGTGAAAGATTTAAGCGTCGTTGACGCAACACCTTAGAAAATGCGGTGGTTTCTTTGTTTCCAAAAGTCCAAGATGATATAGATGAGGATACTATTGAAAACTCGGTGACGAGGTGGGTGGAAGGAAGAGGAAATCGATCGCCAGTGGGCAGCCACGAAGATCACCTGAGTGGAACGGTGACATGGAAACCCAACTTGCAATATTGTGTCCTGATTCCTGAAAGGACGCTATCCAGATCGAGATGATTGTGACTACTTAACGGAGGTGTACTAGCTCGCGACTGTCATCATGTTAGTTAGTTCCTTGTTGAGATTCAAGCTATATATACTCGTTTTCGCCAACTTGCACACACACACACACACACACAAATACCTGTCTTCTCTTCTTTACTACTTATTAGGCCTTGAATTGGTGAAAGCCTGCTGGATCGGATATGCCTTAACGCTGCTTCATATATGGCAGGCCAATTAGCTCACACACACACGTATTGCATAACACATGTTGGTACCATGCAGCCACGTACCGATCGACCTTACCATCTATGCATGGCATACAATTTCGGGACAGGCATGAGTTTGTCCTTGCGATGGATTGTCAAGCCAAACGCCCATGTCATATCAATCTGCAACTCTAGTCGAAGAGAGGCACTCATGAAGCACGCCAAAGGTGTGACAATAATGTGCAGCTTAAAGATAACATCAGGATCAGATTCACACGCATACAAAAAAAATTCAGGATCAAAATTACAGAAACATTTACTTCAACAGAGCTGCTGCCAGTGACAAGCCTTACCTCTCCTTCTGTCAATGGTCAACCAACCTTCGTTTGGGAGCATGCACCAGGTAATTTTGAAGACGGTGGAAGCTCACATCCTTCTTGTAGAATGTATGTATCAGGTGATAATGGAAATATGGCTGTGTAAATATCTCCCAACGAGCTGAAATTTTGCCGTTAAAACTGGCGGCAATTAGCTGCAGCTCACAAACAAAACTCACAGGGATAAAAAAATGCCTAGTGTCAGGTGAATGTTTCTGTACAATAATGTAATTTTTACTCTCTGGAATTTTCAGTTTCTCACATAGCATTGCTCAAATATAATTAAACTTGAGAAAGAAAGAGGGGCTGAGGCCGTGGAGGATGTTCTCTTTGGTTTGAAGGCTTATCTGAAGGACCGACTTTTGTTTTTGGACATTTTCAGATTTTCAGGTGAATGAAGAAAGGCTTACTTACCTCATTTGTGGAACAAATCGACACTCACACAAGCAAACTGACCAAAGTTACAGTATGAAAATTGATCCTGTATGATAGATCTGCCTCTGCTCGGCATCATGATACGTGCCACTCATAATTTTACTCTGCTTCTTCAAAAAAACAATTTTATTCAACACATGCACATATATATGCATGTTTATGCTTACAACAAGCCCAGCACTCATGTAAGTACGCAAGTTGACAAAGGATTACACCACAATTAGGCAGGTAGGCACATCGATCGAGAAATGATGGAACTAATAGCGTGGAAGACATGGGAAAAAGAGGCGCTTCTCTCGTGGAGTCAACTCGAAGTTCGGCTGGTCGGATCGGTCCATTAACACTTTAAAAAAGTGTTAATTTTTATTTTTTTAAAAAAATAGAACACTTCAAAAATTCGTAGAAAATTTAAAAATATGAAAAATTCATTTTAGAACATTTCAAAAATTTATAGAAAATTTGAAAATTTATTTCAACTTTGGTGTTATAACTTCCAAGTTTTAAATTTTAAATGCTTAAATTTTGAGGCGTATAACATATTTCGTTCCGGGGCCTCTAAATCATAGGTACGATCCTGTCTACTAGCATTGAGAGATATATATATATACTAGTATTGTACCCGTGCTACGCACCGATAAAAATCAAAAAATAATTATATTATTAGTCAGGAGTTGGATTCTTTAGAACTTTAATTTAGTAGTTAGAAAGATTGTAGCAGCATCAAAGAACAATTACAGGTGCAAATCAAACTGTCATATCCTCAAATAATCAAATAAAAGTACAAGAAAAATATTTGCTTGCAGTCCAAGCTATCAGGCTGCATGATTTGGCGTATGCAGCCTGCACGGACGGCGACCTTGCGCTGGACAGGGAGCAGCGCGAGGGAGGGAGAGGGGACGGCGCCGGTGATACGACAGGAGGGATCGGGAGGAGATCAATCTGTTAGAAAATTATAAAGTTTAGCTTAATTCTTAGCCTATTCATGATTACCCTTTATGCGGAATAAGACATTAAACTAACCGGAATGAAGAACCCATGAGAAACGTGTAGTTGTTCTTCTCTGTTTGTTTGGTGTAGATCTCCTAGCAATTGGTAGATGGCATCGACTCTCTGGATGCCATCTATACTGCCCTTGGACAGCCCTTCGAAGTTCCTCCAGCGAAACTAATGATCGGGATAGTTTTGAGAGCAAAAGAAACGATCGATCCGAGTCAGAGTTGGAGAGACAGTCGCGCTCGACCAAGTGAAACGTCTTCTCGCAAGAGGGATCTCTCGCAGCTCAAGGGTATCCAGTGTGGTCTTGAATTCGCCCATCATACGACGGTTGATATTGACGGTTTATAGAAGAGGATGTCACTGACAGTAGAGTAGGGCCGTGAAGCGAACACATGATCATGCGTGCGCAGGATCGCCTGCGCTGCACGAGAGGAGGACACTATCAGGGTTGGCACGGCACCAAGGTAGAGGAGCATCAAGTTAGGACCGTGCTTGATGGCAAGGGCACGGAATGAGATATGTGGGAGGGAGCCGACGAGATGCGTGTGGCCGATCACCGGGAGCCTACCCGGCGGCGAGGGAAGCTTGTCCAGCAGCTTGCTGGCCCTCGTCGTCGACTTTGTCGCACAGCGATAGATGGCTACTAGGAGCACAAGCGTGCACAAGATCTTGGTCAACAGGAGTGTGTACGACACCGTGATGCCTACTGCCAATGCCAATGCATGCCTCTGGTAATTGACGCCGTCAGTGAGCAGAGCCACTAGCATTTCAAACATGCCTGCCTAATTAGTAACAACCTTTAATTGATGAATGGACGAATTGAGGAGCTGTGGCTTTTACAGTGGCATGCATCGATTCGTTTTGTACACAGGAGGAAGACAGGGACAAGTGGCCACCGTTAATATATGTGGGTCTACATACATATATTACCTCCCGAATATAATAGGTCATATAACATTCTTTTAATATATGTGGGTCTACATACATACATACATTAATTCTTTTCTTTCTATGTTAGGAGATTAATTATTACATGCACTAGAAAAAAGAAAATAATCAACAAACTTTTCATGCAGGCGACATGTATGCAGATTACTTTCCATAATTAAGCAAGTTAGTCTATTTTCTTTTTTAATTAATTATTTTAAACATATTTAATCAACGGTTCGGATTAGTTTTAACTATTATCTCTATAAGAGATAATGGGGTACCGTAAATGACCCATATATATATGATAGGTCACTCGATTAGTTAACTGTCAAAATACCTGGTCATGAGTATGTTTTTAACGGTTCTGATTCAACTTAGAGTTATGATATGGGATATAGAATAACGACTATGGAAATACCACCACTGTACTGTAAAAATGCATGACGATAATTAATTACGCCGTTGATTAACCTTTTGGTGTGCTCAGTTGATCTTGTCTTTTTTGGTGCGACGCTTAATTTGCACAAAAATGAATCTGTAGTTTATTAAACTATGACACATACTCCAATTTGGTGTCTTATGGCCTGCTTGCACGTAAGCGAGAAGATGCTGGATCGGTACACTTCATTTCAACTGTAGTTGAGAATTTTCAAACTATTTTTCCAGCTCTCTATTTCTATTTCTAATTGACTATGATACAAAGGTTTTATGGACTTGAAAGTTTTTATGGAGGGTCTGCAGGGAAATAGTTTGCTCCTAGGAAAATAATTAAATTCTTCCATGCATGCTACAACAATTTCTTACAATCCCCTATTTTCTGCTGACAACAATTTCTGACGATGCCTTCTTTTCTGCACCTTTGTCACTTAAATGATGGGGGTCGTTGAAAGTTGCCTAGAGGAGGTGAATAGGCAATCTGAAAGTTTCTTACGGAAAATGATCAGTTCAAAAAATTCCAGGACCGGAAGTTTCGGGTGTAACCGGAAGTTCCGGGTCACCGGAGGTTTGCGGAACTTCTGGGGACCGGAACTTCCGATTGTAACCGGAAGTTCCGGGCAGACCAGAAATCGAACAGAAATCAAATTTAATATAGCTAACAAAGTAAATAAATACGAGTATGAGCAATGTTGTTAGCTATAACTTTTACACAGGAATATGTTCTACAACTTAACTAGTAAGTAGATCGAGCAATATGAAGATGTGAGCTAGTAAGAACACGAAGAACAAAAAGAACACGAGTGAATATTTCCCGGAGTTCGGATCCACCGATCCTACGTCTCCGTTGAGGGGCCCAAAAGGCCGGGTCTCTTTCAACCCTTTTCCTCACAAAGCCTTAACCGAAGTTAGCTTGGATTTCCACTAGTTACCTTGTCGAAGCCAAGGTAGAGCTTTTATAAACTTCTTTGGGCATACCACAATCTCCTTGGGTACTCACGGATTTGACGCCTAGCCGTCTAGGAGGTAGCACCTCCAAGAGTAACAAATCCGTTAAAAGCTTATAGGGCCAAATCTTTGTGCTCAAGATTTATCAAGAAAATCAACGAACTCAACCACCCAAAATCTTCTCAAAAGATAAAGCAAGGAGTTTGCTAGAAGATTTGTTTTGCACTCTCAAACCAAATCTCAAAAATTTACTCTAGATCTAGCTTTGAAAGAGAGAGAGTTTAGGGTTTTAGCTCTAGGGTTCTTGGAGTTCTTCAGGTGAGAGAGAGAGCTATTTGAAATGGGGTGAGGGGGTATTTATACCCTGCATACAGAAAATGGCCGTTTGAAGATATTTTGCAACTGTTCATCCGGAAGTTCCGGTACTAGCCGGAAGTTCCTGGATAAAAACAAATTCAAACAGAACAACAGTTTCAGAAGTTCCGGCCTTAACCGGAAGTTCCGGGCCAAATAAAAACTCAATACATAAGGTTCATTTCGGAAGTTCCGGGCTTAACCGAAAGTTTCGGACCAAAAAAAACTCAATACAGAAGGTTCATTTCAGAAGTTCCGGGCTTAACCGAAAGTTCCGGGCCAAAAAAATCGGATACAGAAGGTTCATTTCGGAAGTTCCGGGCTTTACCGGAAGTTTCGAGCCAAATTAAAATCGGATAAAGAAGGTTCATTTCGGAAGTTCCGGGCCAAATTAAAATTGGATACAGAAGGTTCATTTCGGAAGTTCCGGGCTTAACCGGAAGTTCTGGGTCAAATAAAAATCCGATACAGAAGGTTCATTTCGGAAGTTCCGGGATTAACCGGAAGTTCCGGGCCAAATAAAAATCCGATATAGAAGGTTCATTTCGGAAGTTTCGGGATTAACCGGAAGTTCTGGGCCAAATAAAAATCCGATACAGAAGGTTCATTTCGGAAGTTCCAGTATTAACCGGAAGTTCCGGGCCAACTGGAGAATTCAGAAATTAGTTTGAACCAATTTACAAAGCTTTCAAAAAGATTTTTCTTGGAGCACAAAGCTTCGGAACAACTTTCAAC
>KE371882.1:351286-368119 GCA_000418225.1 Zizania latifolia
CACTGTAATTGACGTTCTCTAGCACCATTGTCTTGGTCACCTCGGTCATGACGCTCTTGCTCATCTCGCCCCAGTAATCCCTATGTCCAAAGGAGGCCTCACCGGGGTATGTCACACCTGTCAGCTTGGTCATCATAGTCGTCTTTCTTTTCCTACATCCTTTAGTAGAGCCTCAGTCAATTTTGAGTTAATCCATTGCGACTTATGGACATCTCCTGTTGTTAGTGTTTCGGGGTTTAACTATTATCTCATTATCCTAGATGATTGTTTTAATTATGTTTGGACATTTCCCCTTCATTTTAAGTCCAATGTTTTCACTACTTTATCGCAAATTTTTGCACATGTCCAAAATAGTTTGCTACCATCATCCGTAGTGTTCAATGTGACAATGGTTGTGAATTCGACAATTCAGCCACTCGCTCTTTCTTCCTCACCAACGGTGTCAATCTACGGATGTCATGTCCCTACACTTCTTCCCAAAATGGTAAAGCCGAACGCATGTTTCGTTCTCTTAATAACATTGTTCGGTCACTTTTATTTCAGGCTAGCTTTCCTAGCTCCTTTTGGGTAAACACCCTTCACACTACCACTCATCTTATTAATATCCAACTGTTGACATAAAAATCACAGGTATTCCTACGTCTCTCACACTCGAAGGCCTGGGAGTGTCTGCTTAGCTCCAGTGCAGGTCATAAATAACTCTGAGGTGTTCAATGAGCGTGCCAGTCAATTTGACCCTGCAATTAACAAGGAAACAGGCGTGAGATGTTCTAACGCTATCGACGATATCCTATCGGCATCGGCAACGATATCACGTACGAGAATCATGATTCATTAGGATTTATACATGTAAAATAGTAAACTCCGCCAATCGGCTTTAGTGAGATAACTCAATACTAACCAACCTTTATAGTTCAAACTAAACCGATGCAGCATAAAGACAGTTTATTAAGAGCATAAAGATTATGACAACTCCGATTAACAAAGTAATAGATAACTCGTCGGCTAAAACTTCGACGAATGACGCATTAACACAACAAACCAGATCTTCCCGTATGTGACCTCGCCAACGCCATGGATCGGACCTAACCGAGACAGCGTGCCATTGTCGATTGATATACGATCTAATCTATTTCGACAAGCACCTGCGTCGTGATTGGTAAATACAGAGATTGAATCCATAAAGCACAATAAACAAATGATAATCAATGTATTCAACCGATAACTAGCAAACCTACTCCATCTGATCATAGTATCGGACTCAACCGAGAAAGCCATAAACATATGAATCAGTTTACCAACAGGCTATCTCCGTCGAAGCAAGAGATCAGACTTAACCGATGCAGCCATAGCTCCGGTGGAGAATCGCCCTAATGCTATGTACCTAATAGTTGGCGATGCGCCGAAGAGTTTGTTTGACAAGATTGATTGTGTGTTTTGACGACCCCGATCTTACATATTTATAGCTGGATTGACACGTCATCTAGAGATAACGTAGAATCATAACTGATTTATTTAATTAAACAAAAAAACTACTTAACGAAGCATCAGTCTACGACACACGCAGCCAGTCTTCGCCTGTTAAAGCCTATCGGTGGCACATCGGATCTTTGTTGTTTGAATCAGCTAGTCGATGGCGCGCCGGTCCAAATTCTGGTGTCAACACATGCCCCCCAAGTTCGAAACGTGAAACGTCGCGTTTTGAAGTCTCCTCGAGTAATGTGTCGCCAGATCGCTGAGCGTATATAAATCTTGCCCGATAAGCTCTATTTCTTCAAGTGTGATCATTTTCATCACACACTAGCTCACTTTCTTTCTTCCCTCATTTTCTTGCGATGGCGTCTGATGCTCCAAATTCTCCACCAAGTAAGAAGACCAAAACGTTCCTGGTGATCGTGAGTCGGTACGTCCTCTTTGATTATTCAACCATTTGCCAATCTTCTTGCTTCATCAGTTTGAAACTCACGTATTTCACTTCTTCCTTTGCTTTTGAGTTCCAGGCTTCGACTGTTCCAATCTCACACGCGCCAGACCTTTCACCTTCTAATCATTCGAGCGTCCCAACACAGCCGGCCAGTGCCGATGGTGACCACGACCTAAATTGTCTTAACTTCTATCTCGACGATGACGATGATTCTAGTGATTCCCTGCTAGCCGTGAGTACTTCATCATCCCACTGATGTCCTTAGGTAACTTACTCATTGCGTCTGTAGGCCTCTAATTCTCTCCATCGGCTTACACTATATCTCTGTAGGTCCCTCAGGCATCGGATAGGACTCCCCTTCCATGAGATTCCATGCTAAGTGACCTGTCGGTTCTGTTTCTTCACCTCTAGAGTCCGATCGGCATTTTCCTTCAACATGTTGAGATGGCCCGATCCTGCCTTCGGAATGTGACCAGTCGGCTCCCGCAAGACCTAGCCGATATCCTCCTGAAAGTGTATTCGTGTGAGGACTAATCGGCCTACCTTACTACGTACACCAATCTTGCCGATCACGGTATGCAACGGGTTCATCGGCAAGAATTTGAGTCGGCCGATGAGAGGGTTCGAGAAGCCAATCGCCACCTTCAAGCCCTACTCAAGATTCCTGCCGAAGAACAAGCCAACCTCGATCGGCTCAAAGCTAAGGAGAATCTTCTTCTTTAGGAAATACGCGTCCGGACCGACCAGCTGAATCGGCTCCGCACCTGCATGGTGAACCGGCAGCAGTTTCTACAAGACCTACCGATCAAGATCTCCTCCAAAAGGGCCGAGATAAATGATTTGACTAATGAGCGGGCCTAGAAGCAGCAACTCCTTCAACCGATTATCGGCAATGATGAGGATGCTGATGGAATTGTGCCCAAGAGAATTCTGGGGGAACCGGAAGTTCTGGCTGAGGGCCGGAAGTTATGGGTTCTGGAGCATCCGGAAGTTCCGGTTAGACCGAAAGTTTCGGGCCAGCCCCAGTTTTGGTTTCTGGAGGATCCAGAAGTTCCGGTTGGACCGGAAGTTCTAGACCTGCCTGTACAAACCGGAAGTTCCGGGTGAGACCCAGAAGTTCCGGACCTAGACGAACTAAAAGTTCCGGGTCGAAATAAATTCGATACAGAATGTTATTTTCAGAAGTTCCGGTTAGAACCGGAAGTTCTAGGCCAGGCAAACAGATTAGATCTGTTGGGCTTTAATACAGATTAAATGTCCGTGATGGGGCACTATATAAAGAGAGAAGGGGTGAGCATGAAAAGGCTGCTGCTACTGTTGCTCCTGGTTGAGAACCCTAGCCGCCACCTCTCCTCTCTCCTCGATCGCAAGGGTTGTGATCGATCTTCCGGATCTCGCGAGTGGTGCTAGCACGCCGGCGCGAGGTGATCCTGTCTCCGGACGTGTGTGATACCGTGGATGCACTACTCCAATAGTGGTACCCGTCTTCCTTCTGTGGAGTTCACTGGATCGAAGGATCGCGTCGTCTTTATCATCGGATCGCCAACGAACGAATGGAGCCACGAAGAGCAGCTCGAGGACGCGCTTCACCGACTCTACTTCCGCTGCCCGAGTACGTCTCGTGGCTTGAGGTAATGATCCATGATCCCGTTACACGCATGGTTCCTGGGCTAACGGGGTAATTTTTGAAATTAAGCGCTAGCGTAGCCTCCCCATAGCCCAATAGTGGTAGCAGAGCCTACGTGTGTAGTGTTCGATCTGGATCAATCACATATGGTGATATGTTGTGGAAATAGATTAGATCTATTGTTTTTACGTCAGATTTTCTGGAAGTTTTAGTTGGATCAGAAGTTTCAGGCCGAAATAATTTTCGATACAGAATGTTATTTTCGAAAGTTCTGGTTGGACCGGAAGTTCCGGGTCCAGAAGTTCCAGTTGGATCAGAAGTTCCGGACAGAAATAAATTCCATACAGAAGGTTATTCTTGGATGTTCCGGGTGTGCCTCAGAAGTTCCGGGCCATAAAATAAATTCAACACGGAAGGTTGATTTCAGAACTTCTAGCCCTGAGCCAGAAGTTCCGGGCCCTTCGACCGGAAGTTCCGAGCCTACAGGCTAGAAGTTTCGGGTCCAGTTCAGTCACGAGTAGATTCTCCGCCTAACTTATTTTTGCAGAGAATGTTTTGATTGGTATGGCCTTGCAAATGTATGAGATACATGAATGTAATAACATGGCCTACGTGTCATGGTTGATTACAGCCTAAGGCTGTTCAAATGTTGTACGACCTGCGCGTCGACATGTGATGTTTCTGCTCATGTAATTAGTATAGTGCTATTAGGTGTAATAGACTGATACAAGTTCATGGAGGCCTAAAGCGTGATGACCCGACGAACAGGAACCATGGAGATGGAGATCACCATGCGAGAGGGACATACTATGTCACAGTTAATATGATTGCCTATGATATTTACTTATGTTCCTGTCATGCTATTCTTTCATGTTTTGTGTGCGGTAGGCATCGTTACCATGTTAGAATAGTTTTCCTCAGAAAATTAAGTATCGATGCTCTTTCCAATTGCTGGTGGGTCTGCCAAAGCAGGGTGCCATCTTTTATCTTGACTAGTTAGAGTAAATATCGGACAACCACATGCATAGTATTGGTTTGCTTAACAAAGCTATCAAAACGGTTTTGGGCTTTGGGGCATGGAGTTGGGAGTCGGGTATTGGATGCTACCCCAACGAACAAGAGTCACATATGATGTGATTAGCAAATGTTGCTTACCTATGTCACTAATCTTCTAGCAGTGGTGCCAAAGCTCACTAGGAGTTAGTTAAATATGGATCTTATCCCACAATGTGTCGTTAGAGGGAAAGCGATCACTTTACATATTATGGTACATCTTTTATTTGATAGAAGATCAACATAGCATAGTACTGAACCTTGCATTATTGTTGTAGATCTTGGCACCTACTGCTAGTAACACTTCTAGTTTTATTTCGCGATCTTTTCTTGAGAGGAAGAAATTGTCTGGAACAAACATTATTGATTGGTTTAGAAGTTTGAGAATGGTTCTCAAACAAGAGAAAAAAAGGAATATGTTCTAGAGGAGCCCCATCCTGATGAACTAGCTAATAATACATCTACAGCTGATTGGTGGGCTTGTGAGAAGCACGCCAACGATTCACTCGATGCTAGTTGTCTCATGTTTGCCAGTATGTCCTCTGAGCTTCGGAAGCAAGATGAGAACAGGGATGCCCATAATATGATTGTAGGACTCCGAGGCATATTTGAGAACCAAGCTTGGGCCGAGAGGTACGATACCTCAAAGTCCTTGTTTGTGTATAGAACTGGTCATTAGGAAAGGAACTGCAAATTGTACTTGGAAGAACTCAAGAAGAAGGGAAGTAAGACTTCCGCTTCCACTTCAAATATAAATGTTATTGAAATTAATCTTGCTACTCGTCCAAGCGATTCGTGGGTATTTGATACCGGATCAATGATTCATACTTGCAAATCGTTGCAAGGACTGAATAGGATAAGAAAGTGTCAAGAGGCGAATTGGATATTCGCGTCGACAATGGTGCAAAAGTTGCTGCGTTGGCCGTCGGCGTTTATTCTTTGTCGCTACCCTTAGGATTAGTTTTGGAACTGAATAATTGTTATTTCATTCCCGCCTTGGGCAGAAACATTATCTCTTCGTCTTGTTTAGAGGAAGACGATTTTGAATTCATAATAAAGAACAAGTGTTGTTCGATATTTTCGAATGGTATGCTCTATGGTGTTTGTCCATTGTTGAATGGCTTGTATATTCTAAATCTTGAGGATACACATGTTTATAACATTAATACGAAGAAAGCTCGACTAAATGATTTGAATCCTACCTATGTATGGCATTGTTGTTTGGGTCATATAAATGAGAAGCGCATGCAAAAGCTCTATAGAGATGGGGTTTTGGAGTCATTTGATTTTGAATCGTTTGACACATGTGAGTCTTATTTACTTGGCAAGATGACTAAGACGCCTTTCACTGGTCAAAGTGAGAGAGCAAATGAATTGTTGGCCATTGTATATACTGATGTATGTGGACCAATGAGTTCTATAGCTAGAGGTGGATTTCAGTACTTCATTACTTTTACCGACGGCTTTAGTAGATTTGGTTACATCTACTTAATGAGGCATAAGTTGGAATCCTTTGAAAAGTTCAAGGAGTTCCATAATGAGGTACACAATCATATAGGCAAGACAATCAAATTTCTACGATCGAATCGTGGAGGTAAATATTTGAGCCATGAGTTTATTTATCATCTAAAGCAGTGTGGAATTGTTCCACAACTGACTCCACCTAGCACGCCCCAATGGAATGGGGTGTCCAAGCGGAGGAACCGAACTTTGTTGGACATGGTCCGGTCGATGATGAGTCAAACTGATCTTCCGTTGTCTTTCTGGGGATTCGCTTTAGAAACTACTGCTTTCATACTAAACAGAGTTCCATCTAAATCTGTAGAGAGAACACCATATGAGATATGGACTGGGAAGCGTCCCGGGTTGTCTTTTCTAAAGATATGTGGTTGTGAGGCCTATGTAAAGCGTTTGATGTCTGATAAGCTCATTCCTAAATCTGATAAATGCTTCTTTGTGGGGTATCCTAGGGAAACCAAAGGATATTACTTCTATAACCAAGAAGAGAGCAAAGTGTTTGTCGTCCAGAATAGTGTTTTTCTAGAGAAAGAGTTTCTCTCGAAAGGGGTTAGTGGAAGCACGGTGCGACTCGAAGAGGTTCGAGAACCACTAGAAAGTGTTTCAGCTCCTACTGAACCACAACTCGACATGCAAGATGTTGCAGAGCCTGTCGAGACACCAGCCCCACGTCGGTCGGAGAGGTTGAGTCGTGCGCCCGAGCTGTTTGCGTTTTTAACCACTAGGCAGCGTGACGTATTATTGTTGGACAATGATGAACCTAAGACCTATTCGAAAGCGGTGATGAGACCAGACTCTGAGAAATGGCTTGGAGCCATAAGATTCGAGATAGAATCCATGCGAGAGAATCAAGTTTGGAACTTGGTCGATACACCCGATGGTGTAAAAACTATTGAGTGTAAGTGGATTTTTTAAGAAAAAGATAGACGTTGATGGAAATGTTCACATATATAAAGCACGATTAGTGGCGAAAGGTTTCAGACAGATTCAAGGTGTTGATTATGATGAAACGTTTTCGCCCGTCGTAATGCTAAAGTCTATTCGGATCAACCTAGCAATTGCCGAAATTTATGACTATGAGATATGGAAAATGGATGTCAAGACGGCTTTCCTTAATGGAAACCTAAGTGCAGATGTGTACATGACCCAGCCTGAAGGTCTTGATGATCCAGAGAGTACTGGAAAAGTTTGCAAGCTGCAAAGGTCCATTCATGGGCTGAAGCAGGCTTCTCGGAGTTGGAATCTTCGTTTTGATGAGGTAGTCAAAGGGTTTGGCTTCATCAAAAATGAAGAAGAGCCTTGTGTTTATAAAAAGGCTAGTGAGAGCTCACTTGTATTTCTGGTCTTATATGTAGATGATATATTATTGATCAGAAATGATATTCCTATACTAGATGCTGTCAAGTCTTCGTTGAGAAAAAGTTTCTCAACAAAAGATCTTGGAGAGGCAGCATACATTTTAGGCATAAAGATCTATAAAGATAGGTCGAAAAGGCTAATTGGATTAAGCCAAAGTATGTACATTGACAAGGTATTGAAACGGTTCAATATGCAGAATTCTAAGAAAGGTTTTCTGTCAATGTCACATGGTATTTCTCTCAGCAAGAGTCAGTGTCCTTTGACACCTGATGAACTAGAGAAGATGAGTATAATCTCGTATGCCTCCGCGATCGAGTCCATCATGTATGCCATGCTTTGTACATGATTAGATGTTTCTTATGCTCCAAGTGTTACGAGCAGCTATCAGTCGAACCTGGGTGAAAATCACTGGGCGGTAGTAAAGAGTATTCTTAAGTACTTGTGAAGAACTGAGGATATGTTCCTGGTCTTTGGAGGCGAGGAGGAGCTCGTTGTAAGTGGTTACACCGATGCTAGCTTCCACACCGACAAGGATTTTTCACGATCGTAGTCTGGATTTGTATTCTGCCTCAATGGAGGCGTAGTGAGTTGGAAGAGTTCCAAGCAAGAAACGGTTGCAGATTCAACAACTCTTGCCAAGTATATTGCAGCTTCTGAAGCTGCGAAGGAGGCAGTTTGGATCAGAAAGTTTGTTTCAGAGCTAGGTGTTGTCCCTAGTGTGTCCAGTTCAGTGGACCTCTATTGTGATAATAGTGGTGCCATTGCGCAAGCCAAGGAGCCTAGGTCGCACCAGAAGTCTAAACACATACTTCGGCGCTATCACCTGATTCCTTGAGATTATAGATAGAGTTGATGTGAAGATATTAAAGGTGCACACGGATTTGAACATTGTAGATCCGATGACGAAGTCTCTCTCACAGCCGAAGCATGAGGCGCACTTGAGCTTTATGGGTATTAGATACTTACATGAGTGAGTCCAGTGTATGTGAGAGAAAGTGTCTTGTATATGCTAATGTACATTTGGATAATTGATTATCTTGTTCCTTGAATAAATGTCTTTTTATTGATCAGCAAGTGCGTGACTTGTTTGTGAGACTCTTTGTGTTACAATGTTATTCTAAATGATCCCTAATCTCTGATCATCATGTGGGACAGTGATGATTTATAGATTAGCACATCTGTCTGATTGATGATTAAGTTTCGCAGATCATAGATATGGAGATGTCAAATCAGTGATGTGGACTCATGTTAGTGAACATGGAGTTGGATTGATCCACTTTGAGATACTACTGGGATTGTTATTCTTAATGTGCCATCAGTTGTTATCTTAAATGGTGTACCTGTAGAATCCTTAGACCTGAGATCGTCATTGATTCTAGAATGTGTAGCGCACACTTAGGGGCTTGCAAACGCTATTCCGTAACAGGGTAGTTATAAAGGTTGCTTTCCGGTGTGTTTTGAAACATGTCGTGGGATGTGAGCGGTCAAGATAGAATTTACCCCTCCTACATAACGAGAGAGACTTCTCTGGGCCCCTCGAGGTAGTCGGATTGGAAAGTGCATGGCTATGCCACTATGATCAAAGAGTTGATCATGATTGAATCCACTACTTGATCGAGTGAAGTGTCGAGCTATCAACAATGGTGGCACAAATCTCGCCTTGAGCTTGATTGATGTTGTGTGGTAAAGGGATTGGTGCGTGAGTATATCAAGGTTCAGAAAATAGGATTTTGCTTTTATATGCTTTCGGGGGTCAATATGTACTGCTAGGTACCGCTATTGATCGGTGATCCGAAAAGGGTTTCTGGGTAGCGGCCGTTTGCATATGAACCTGTCGGGTCGCACGCTTAAGGGGATTGGATTTTAAAGCTTGTAAGAATTGGCTCTTGTGTAAGTGGGGGATTGATGGAATTGTACCCAAGAGAATTCTAGGGGAACCAGAAGTTCTGGTTGAGGGCCAGAAGTTCTGAGTTCTGGAGCATCCGGAAGTTCCGGTTAGACCGGAAGTTCTAGGCCAGTCCTAGTTTCGGTTTCTGGAGGATCCAGAAGTTCCTGACCTGCCTGGATGAACCAGAAGTTTCGGGTGAGACCCGGAAGTTCTGGACCTGGACGAACCGGAAGTTCCAGTTAGACCGGAAGTTCCGGGTCGAAATAAATTTGATACAGAATGTTATTTTCGGAAGTTTCGGTTAGAATTGGAATTTCTGGGCCAGGCTAATAGATTAGATCTGTTGGCCTTTAATATAGATTAAAAGCTCGTGATGGGGCACTATATAAAGAGAGGAGGGGTGAGCACGAAAAGGCTGCTGCTACTGTTGCTCCTGGTTGAGAACCCTAGCCGCCATCTCTCCTCTCTCCTCGATTGCAAGGGTTGTGATCGATCTCCCGGATCTCGCGAGTGGTGCTAGCACGCTGACACGAGGTGATCCTGTCTCCGGACGTGTGGATACCATGGAAGCACTACTCTAATAGTGGTTCTCGTCTTCCTTCCGTGGAGTTTGTCGGATCAAAGAATCGCGTCGTCTTCATCACTGGATCGCCGACGAACGAACAGAGCCGAGAAGAGCAGCTCGAGGACGCGCTTCACCGACTGTACTTCTGCTGCCCGAGCGTCTCTCGTGGCATGAGGTAACGATCCATGATCCTGTTACACGCATAGTTCCTGAGCTAACGGGGTAATTTTTGAAATTAAGCGCTAGCGTAGATTCCCCATAACCCAACAGATGCGACCAACACTATTGTTTCCTTCGAGGGGGCTCAAGCCGATGCCATCCTTAATTTACAACGCTTTTTGTCCACACTGTAATCTGCTATCGACTTTTGTAATGTCCTCCCCTTATGAATAATGAAATATCTATTCAATAACTTTTATCTTGGTGCATTTGTCTTGCCGATGAAGATTCATTTCTCTCTTTCTCTGTCGATGACCCCCGTCTAAGGACTTGGACTATTAGGCCAAGCATATCCCCTGATCGGCCTTCTGGTTCATATTCATCGGCTTTCAAGCCTGCCGGCTCATGCTCATTGGCCTTAGGAAAGCACGATACCTTCCTGTATCAGCCAGATTCTGGAACTTTCGAAAACTTCAAAAAATTTCGTATTCTCACATCCCATCTTCTGTTTGTTGAATTCAACCAACTGCTAGTCCATCGACTCATGCTCATCGGATTTTGAACAGGTGTGATGCCCCCCGAGTCGGCCGTTTATTGACAAAGTTTAACCGTCTCTCATAAATGAGCTTGTGCCGATTAGAGTGCCTCTGTAACGGCGCGTTGTATGCCCCCGAGTTCGGGACGTGGGTGGGACGTTTCGAACTCCACCTGGAATATCACAACCGTCGAATCACCGTAACATTGCAATTGATGACCCAACCATTGAGATTCTCCCCCTGTAAAGCTCGACGCCTCTTCCTTCCTTTGTACACTCTCTGCACCTTTTTTCTTCGAAATACATTTGAGTTTCTCTGCCGTCACCAGTCGAGCTTCACCATCGTTCTTGCCTTATTCTCTTCTATCTTTCTGAGTGCGCGAAGCCGATTCTGCACTATGTCTTCTAACTCATCTGTTATCAGCCCGTAGTAGTCATCGGCCATCAACTCGTTTTGAAGAGCAAGACGTCTAGAGCCGATGTTCATTTCTCATGGCAGGACGGCTTCATTCCCACAGACTAACTGATAAGGCGGCACCTGAGTTGACCCATGGCAAGCCATCCGATACGCCCATAAAGCATAGGCTAACGTTGCGTGCCGCCTCTTTGGCTGTTCTGCTATCTTGCGCTTGATCAATTTTATCAGACTTTTATTCGAGGCTTCGGCTTGGCCATTTGCTTGTGCATAGTAGGGCTATGAATTGAGCAACTTGATTCCCTTGCCGACTGCAAATTGCTGAAATTCCTCTGACATAAATACCAATCCTTGACCGGTGGTAATCGTTTGTGGGATCCCGAACCTATAAATAATGTGTTCTTTGACGAACTCTATGGCTTCTTGGGCAATTGCCTTTTTAGATGGATCGCCTCTACCCATTTTATAAAATAATCCATGGCTGCTAGTATTAACTTATGTCCCTGGCTAGATGATGGGTAAATTTGGTTGATCATGTCTATCCCCCAACCTCTGAATGGCCAAGGCTTGATAATCAGGTTTATAGCCGACGCAGGGGCTCGTTGTATGTTTCTAAAATTCTGACAATCTTGACACCCTCTATAATATTTGAAACAATCTTCAAGCATCGTTGGCCAGAAATAACCATTGCGGTGCAACAACCACTTTATCTTGTGTGCCGATTGATGAGTTTCACAGATTCCTTCATGTACTTTGCACATCACGATCTTGGCTTCCTCTGAGTTTCGGTACCTTAATAGGACCCCATCAATCGTCTGATAGTATAACTCTTTATCTAGTAGCACATACTTTAAAGCTTTATAGCGTAGCTTTCTTGGGGCCGATTGGGACGGGTTCCGGAGATAACTTACTATTTCATCCCTCCAATTTTCAACATTAATATCGGCTATTTCTGCTTCGACTACTTTATCCGTCGGTCGATACCCTGATGCGGCTTGTGCCAGGTCATTGGTTTTTAAATTCTGATTTCTTGATACATGTGTTAATGATACCATTTTGAATCCCTTTAATAATTCTTTGCATTCTTCAAAATATATTCTCAAATTTTCGTCTTTGCTGTCATATTCTCCGAAGAGTTGTCTGATCACCAACAATGAATCTCCCATGATTTCAATAGTATCAGCCTCTATCTCGGTCAGTAGTTTCAAACCTTTAAGGATTGCCTCGTATTCAGCTTAATTGTTAGTGCTGTAGGACTTGATAGTGTAGGCAAATTCAAAACTTGTCCCTCGAGGCGATATGATTACTAGCCCGATTCCACATCCATGCCTGTAAACCGACCAATCAAAGAATAATGTCCATGATATCGGCTCCACGTAATCGGCTTCTTTGTCTCTGTGCTGTACAATAAAGTCGGCAATGGCTTGACCCTTGACTGCTTTGGCTGACTCATATTATAAGTCAAACTCTATCAATGCAAATACCCATTTGCCAATCCTCTCCTTTAAAATTAGAGCCAATAACATGTACTTGATAACGTCGGCTTTGCATCTGACCATGCATTGCGTCGATAGTATGTAATGCCTCAATTTAGTGCAAGAAAAGTAGAGACACAAGCATAACTTTTCGACTGTGAGGTACCTTGTCTCAGTGTCAAGCAATCGTCGGCTTAAATAAAACACGACGCGTTCTTTCTCTTCTACTTCCTGAATCAATACTGACCCGATGCTTATGTCATCGGTTGATAGGTATAATTTGTAAGGTCAACCAGGCCGTGGTGGGATCAACACCGGAGGAACACTTAAATATTTCTTTATTTCATCGAATGCTTTCTAATGTTTATCGGTCCAAACAAACTCTTCTCCTTCTTTCAGTCTTAACAAATGCGTGAATGGTTCTAAACGGCCCGATAAGTTTGATACGAATCGGTGAACAAAATTGATTTTGCCGATCAGTGACTGCAACTTTGTCTTGTTCTCTGGTGGTACTGTATTCTCGATAGCTTGGATAATATTCTGGCTTATTTTAATCCCTCTCTTATGAACCATAAAACCTAGAACCTTTCTAGCCGATACGTCGAAGGCACATTTTTTGGGGTTCATATGGAGACCATACTTCTATGCTCTTTCCAAAACTCTTCTCAAATCGGCTAAATGTCCTTCGTCGTTTTGAGACTTTACGACCACAACATCAATATAGATCTCCACCAGAGAGCCGATTAGATCATGAAATATATAATTTATTCCTCTTTGATATGTTGCCCCGGTGTTTCTCAGGCCGAAAGTCATGACAACCCACTCAAACAAGCTTATAGCTCCGGGATACCTGAATGCGGTCTTCGAGATATCTTCCTCTACCATGAATATTTGATTATATCCAGCATTCCTATCTATAAAACTAATAATCTTATGTCCTAAGGCTGCATCGACTAATAGATCTGCTATCGGCATTGTGTATTCATCCTTGGGTGTAGCTTTATTTAGGTCTTTGAAGTCCACGCATATCCTCAGTTGTCCGCTCTTTTTCATACCGAGACTATATTTGATACCTATTCCGCATATCGGCATGGTCTTATGAAATTTGCCTCATAGTCTCGTGATTTCGGTCTTTATGTGTGGATACATTTGGGGTTTAAACCTTCTTTGACCTTACTTTACTGGCCAAAATCCTCTCTTTATTGGAAGCCGATGTTCCACAATCGATCGGTTTAATCCGGGCATCTCGTGATACTCCTAAGCAAAATAATCTCGAAATTCTTTCAGTAAATTAACCAATTTCTCTTTTATGGAAGAATGCAATTTAGCACTAATGTACGTTGGCATCGGCTTGTCTCCAGGTCCAATATCCACCTCTTCTAATTCATCGGCCGACGTGAACCATTTTTCGAGCTTACCTTCTTCATTATCTATCTCTCTAGACACGGATCCTGGCCTAGAATCATTTCGCTGATCGACTGGAGGCCAAGATCTGACACTCTTAAAAAATCCCCCTCCCAGACTCGTCCAGAAAGTCAATCCATGTTCTCAAAATCGGGTACATCGGCTGAGGCTACGGCCATTGATTTGTCAGCCTGAATAACTTCAACTTGATCGCCTTTCCACTGTAGTAAACTCTGGTGCATTGTAGAAGGAACACAGCAATTAGCATGAATCCAGTCCCTTCCTAGCCAGAGGCTATACGAACCTTTACCATCAATTACGAAGAATATGGTCGGCGGTGTTTTGCTTTCGACCGTGAGTTCGACGTTCAAGGCTCCGTTGGCGTCTGATAAATTGCCGCCAAAGTCTTTTAGCACCATGTTGGTCTTTATCAGATCCTCGTTCACTTTACCAAGCTTATGAAACGTGGAGTAAGGCATTACGTTAACGGTAGCACCTCCTGTTGGGTTATGACCTCCATCGACTAATATTTTTGACATCGGCTTTCCATCTACATGTCCCTTGATATACAAAGGTTTCAAATGCCGATGTTCATCTTCTTTCATCTTTTCAAATGTTGTTTGTTGTGGTTGTAGAAACAGTTGCGCAACCGATTGTTCCTCCTCTTCTTCACTATCCGATGTAGGTGTCCTATATTCTGCTGGTAATATAAAAATCATGTTTACCTCCATCGGTTCGTCTTCTGTATCGGCTTTGTTTTTCGGACGCCACTCTTTCTTCACCCATCGTTTGCTTTGCCGATACACCTCATATTCGCCTGTTAAATGCTCCTGATGCCTCTGTCGCTGGAGCCTCCTCTTCTAACTCCGTGTTAAACCTTCCGGGCACCATCGGGGCTTTTGTACAAGGTTTTGATCCCCTTGCCACCTATCTTTAATTCGAACGCGCCGATTGTCTAAGGTTTCATGCTCAGGTGACCCCAGACGGTCTTTTACAAGTACTATTTTCTTTGGAGGCTGGTTCTCGAAACTAATATCACTCTGATTAATCTTTTTGACACATTCTGGACAATCCTTAATTGTTGGGAGCCTCATATCATTTTCTCTGCAAAAATGAAAAAAGACACATTCCCAGTGAGGATCAACTTTTTCCTTACGCCCATATGGTATGGCGTGTTGTTCCCTTTCATAGGGCCGATGAGTTTCGACATGACGCCTTAGAGTTCGGCTTCTACTAGCGTGAAAGCCGGGCGAGCCGATGTGCATCATGTTCATCGGGAAGGGATTTTCGTCGATCTTCATCGGCTTTGCTGCTTCATCGAACTTTATCATCCCTTGTTCAACGACATGCTGGATTTGTTGACAAAAAACCATTCATTTATACTGTGGGACCCAGTGTATGTCATTTACAATATTTTCTTTTCTTGAGTTCTTCCGCCGATGGGATCGCGTGATTTGGTGGGAGCTGGATCTGCTTTTCCTTCAGAAGTAAGTCAAAGATTATATCCCCCTTACTTATGTCAAAATTATATCTTTGCTCTTTCTCGGTGACTTTGACCCATGGACAAGTTATCATCTTATTCAATCTGGCCCATTCGGCCAAGGCAACATCGCCGTCAGAGTCCACTTGCTCTGAGTCCGATGGATAAAATTGTACTTGTGCCACCCGCTTTTGTGTCTTCTCTTTACGTATTTCTTAGAATCGGCTTTTATGGGCCGATACCCTTTGCGCCAGATGTTATAAACTGTCAAATTCTTGAGACGAGAATCTCTCCCTGATCGGCGGTAAAAGACCTTGGAATGCTAGTTCAGCCAATTGAGCATCGGTCAGGCTGAGACTGTAGCATCAACTTCTCACATCTCGAAAACGCTGAATATAATCTGGGACCGATTCGTCCATGCGCTGCTTCACAGTAGTTAGGTCTGTCAACTTCATCTCTTGGATCCCGGGGAATAAATACTTATGCAATTGCTTCTCTAAATCGGCCCATCCCTTGATCGAGTTTGGCGGTAACGAGGAAAACCAAGAGAAGGCCGATCCTGACAAGGACAGTGAAAAAAACCTAACTCTAAGAGCTTTTTCAGCCGATGCCTCTCTGAGGAGCCATAGTGAAGACTGTGGGCCTCATGGCTCTAATATGAGATGATGAGTGATTGCAATAACCAATGAGCTAAGACCCTTCGATGGGAGGTGTTCTGAACAAGGCCCTCCGAAGGGAGGTACTTCGATGGGGACTCCGAAGGGAGGCACTTCGAAGGGATGACTTGTCATGGCACTGGTCATGTGTGACTCAGGTACACGGACGAGCGATCGCCGAGCTGAAGGAGCTGTGGGGTCGTGGTGGTCCAATCCGGGTACATGGCGCAGGGGCGATAAGCGCTTTGACGGTTTCGGCGTAAAACCGTCAACCACGCGAAGGCATCGACGAAACCTGGCTTGCACACTAGAAGCGAAGCCACATGCAAAGCCAGTGACATTCCTACGTGATGCGAAGCCCCGATGGAGTCTACATGAAGCAAAGCCCCGATGAAATCGGCGCAGTGCGGAAGTGTAGTGAAGTCTATGCTATGCGGAGCATCAAATAAAGTTAAAGCAGAAATTCCACTTCTGCCCTTAGATTCTAAGTCTGAAATCTATAAACTCTAAGGATAGTTCTGTCTTTTCTCGTGTCTAGCTAGCCTATAAAAAGAGTGAGTGGGCTAGCTGTCTCGGTGCGGCTGTATGAGCATGTGTGTGTGCTGGTCCCTAGGAAATATTTAGAACTTTCTTGTGCAGCCGCCGCCACTTTCGAAGAGGATTTTTGTGTACTGTTCATCCTGTTCTAGCAATGAAATCATGCTTTTCTTCTGCTGATTCTTGTGCTTGATCTGTACCCTATCCCTCTTCGTGTTTACTGCTTTGTTCTTGAGCT
>KE371882.1:386693-397304 GCA_000418225.1 Zizania latifolia
CGGAGGCGGCGTCTGCTCCCCCGCCCTCAGCGACTACTCTGCCGCCGCCGGCTTCTTCGACGACGAGGACGACGAGCAGGAGGAGGAGGAGGAGAGGATGGATAGCCTCTGGGAGGACCTCAACGACGAGGACGCGTCGGCCGGGAAGAGGGACCTCTTCCTCAACTCTCTCGACGTGTCGGCTCGCCGCTTCGTCGGGGGCCCGGACCTCGCCGATAAGCGGAAGCCGGCGAGCAAGGACAGCGAGGGAGCGATGCTGGGGTCGTCGAAGAGCTCGCGGCGGCGGCCGCCGGGGCTGGTGGCGATGATGCGGTCGCTGAAGAAGCTGCTTGTAGCGCACAAGGGCAAGAACAAGACCGCCACCTGCAGTAATTCTGGTAAGAAATGAGGATGAAACCGACCATGCACAGTAACAAACTGCTCTTTTGGTGGTAAAGAATCTCAATTTTTATATGCGTGTTGATTTCTTCATTGGGACGTTGGCTTTGCAGTTGCAGCTATACACATAGTGGTCATTAGATCAGTGTTCTTCCATGCATGTTAATTAGTATGTAATTATATTTCCTTTTTGTAAAGTTTTGGTGGTAGTTAGATTGTACATGGTACTTGAGCATACCATTGTTCTTCTTTTTGGTTGTGATAATTGAGTTTTTGGAGTGAGATATCATATACAAGTGGTATTGTGGTCCTACTGAATGAAGTGAAGAGTTTACTGAATAATTCTACTCATCTGCATCCTGCAGCTTCATTCAGAACATCGGTTGCAACTGTCCATAATGCTTTATCTGAAAAAAGGGCTTACTGGATAATGCATTCAACTATATTGCCCCTAGTTCTATCAAAATTTAGGTTAGGTTTTATGCTACCTAGAGGATACAGAGCATATGTACTAGATGCTCCTGTGATTGCGGCACAGATAAACTGGCAGTGTGTAAATTATGCTTTCCCTGCACGAATGAAGAAGAATTAGGCAGAAATCATGTCATCTCCTACTCATCTTCCATGATTAGGACCAAACCCATTGGCAGCTTAGGTTGGACGATGTGCACAATGGACAAAGTTGGTTATTATCCATAGCGCAAAACAAGGCTATGCGATTCTTATATTGGGTCAACCAATTCAGCAGCAGGCGCAGACAGATTACCACCATTTTGATGACACTTGTGTCCGGATACTAATACTTCACCAGGTCATATTCAGAAGCTCAAGTGGTATTTTCAGATTACCTGCACTTTCTGGACGGCAGTTTTAGTGAAGAAATTAATGACAGGGGATTGTACTGGTAAGTAGCACGCATGGGACCAGGATTGGCAGTAGCTGAAGAGCCTGGCGTGCAAGCCCGGCTATCGCTACTGTACAGCAGGACGTACACTTGTCCTGTGTCACTCAAGCTCAACTAGCCTGTTGCTTCAGGAAGAGAGTAAAGTACTGTATCGCCATTGAATCAATTTCCAGCTTTTCGATCACCCTCGGCATCACGGAAACTGAAACTGAAACTGAAAGGGTGGCTCTAGCTTCTCCAGAGCTCCCGTAAGCTCTGCAAACTGGAGATCGACGAGGTTGGTCGATCTTCCTGGAGAGCTCAGAGCTGCCCTCCCTTGTGGAGAAGAAGTTACCAGGGTCCTTCCCAGCTCTGAACAAGTTGTGGTTGAGCGTCAACGAAGCTCCAGATCCTCCGAGATTGTGAGTAGGGCATTGGCGGCACCCTCTCAGCCTCCGACAAGAAATCCAGCATCTGTAAGAGTTTGTTATTATTTGGGTACAAGCTCTACTTGGAGAATTGAGCAAATCTAGTCCACCGCAGGCTGAACTCTGGTGTGATAATATTGGAGATACCTATCTGCCAGCAAACCCCGTCTTTCATGCACGGACATCTCATGAATTCACCCAAGCCAGCATTGGAAAGGAGCCATGTAAAATCCGTTCTTTCGAAACGCTTCAAAAACATATTTGAAATCAAGTTTAAGTTTGGAATTTTGAAATTCGATTCAAGTGTTAGTGCCAAAGTAAATTTTATTCTAAAGTAATAGTAGTTACTATTCACCATCCGACAAAAACCATTCTGAGTCCTAGAAATTTCCTTCCTCCTCCAAATCAATACCCGACACAAATTCTAAACAACCCTTAAGTTGAAAACACTATTTATATTCCCAATACGAAAACACTATTCACCGTCCAAACCAAACCGTTCTTTCCCAATACAATCAACGGATTCAAATCTTGATATTAAAACATTCAACTACAAATACTCCCTGCCAGACAACAAATTTAAATTTACCTTTCTATTAGATCGTATATGTATGTACGATTATACGTATATACCTCGAACGTCATACAAAATACCCTGTTTTCTTTCTCAAGAAACTCATGGGTTAATATGAGATTACTTTTCCCCTTTAAAATTCAAACCCAAATTCAAATTTTTCATCTCTTTTCACCCAAGGCTGCAGTCGTTGTCTTTTTCCCGGTTGCAACAGTACTCCGGCTGCAAAGCAGCCGCTCGGCCAGCTTTGGCAGCGCCCAAGGCACACCGGCCGCCAGGCGCAGGCCAGCCGTGCCACCGCGCCGGCTGCGCCTCAGCATGCCGCGCGCCCACATGGCACCTATGCCCCGCCGCACGCACCCGGTCGGCTGCACCCTCGCCGTCCGCGCCGGAGCACCCAGCGTGCGCCACGCCCGTGCATCACTGTTCGCGCCGCGCGTCCCCACCGACCGCGCCGGACCACGCCGCTCGACCGCACCTCCTCGCTTTACGCCAGATTTCCCGCGACCTCACGCCGAAGGTGTGACTCCGCCGGCCTCCGTGTCATGGCAACCCTCCGGGCGGTCAAGCCCTGCGCCGGCCAACCACCCACCCTGACGTCACCATATCTCCGCGTCACGCCAAGAACTCCCACCGGCTCCCCATGCTTCCTGAACCTTCCTCCGCCCCTATAAATATCGTAGCCCTCGCCCTAGCTCCTCACCCGGCTGCCTCCACCGGAACCCTAGCGCCGTCGGGGAAGCAACGCCACTCCGTCTTCGTCGGTGAGCTTCCGTCTTTCCTCATTATCTTTTCGATTCCTCATGCCTATAGCCTCTCTAGGTCTTGTACACCGCGTTCCCAACCCTAGTGCCATGAGTCACACCCTAGAATGCGCCGGCGACGAGAACCGATCGACATGGTTCGGGTCTCCCGTCGCCAGGCCAAACCGAAACTCCTTTCGCTGATCGGGTTCCACAGAAGAGTTCCTGGGAACCCTAATCTGGTGAAAAGCGACCCCATTCGTCGCTGGAGCTTCGCCGTCGCCATGTGTGCCGACACCCCCCGTTCTGCCCCCTTTTCGATTATGATGAAACCGTGGCCCAATTTGAAGATATAACCGTAGGATATGATCATCTTGGTCCTTTTCATATTCTGTTAAAATTTCGGGTTCATCGGAGATGTATAGAAGGTAATATGTGCCGGAGAAATTCTGGCCGTCCCTTCCCTTCTTCAACCTCCGGCCGAACCCTATTCTCTCTCCGTACTGTGCGCTGGCGTGTGGGACCCGCCGGTCAGCACGCGGGCCTGAACGCGCGTGGCCGCTCCGCGCCCTGACGCCTGGGGCCCGCGCCGGTCGACTCCTACGCCCGCGCTAAGCGCACCAACCCCGCTCGGCCAGCGCCTGGTGCAGCGATGGGCCAGCGCGCCGGCCCGGCTCGCGTAGGAGTGCCTGGGCCGAAGCCAGCAGCCCACGGCGCTCGCTGAGCAGGTCGGCTGGGCCGATTCAATCGGTCCATCTGCACAGTACGCTTTAGTATTTTTCGAAATATTTTCTGTTCTGGCCCATTTAAACAGTGTCCTCTATTTTCAGAAAATAAATAAAACTTTAGAAAATCCTAGAAAATCCATTTTAGCTCCAAATGACTCTATTCCAGAACCAAAATTTTTCTAAAAATCCCAAATTTATTTTAGCACTATTTAAATTAAACTTATAATTTTTCTTATTTATTTTTCTTTATTGTGTGTTCACCGCGGTATAGCTCCCGACGCCAACGCCGCTCAAGACCGCTTAGCCGAGGATCCCGATTTCGATCCATCTCAAGGTAAGTCTTCCTTTAAACATTCTTGAACCTATGAAATACTTACGATATTTTTAAACTTATATTTGCATGATTAGGTTGCACACTCATGTATACTAATAGTCTATTACTTGAGCAATTATGACAACTAAAATCTAAACTTGTAACTTAGCTTCCTTGTTATTGAATACCATATTTTGTCTTATCACCTTATAATTTACTTTTACATCCATTGTTTTACTTTATTCTTTTAATTGCTTTTAGCACATTTCTTAAAAAATAGGTGCACTACACATACACACACTCATACTAAAATATGACGACTGGACGTAGATTAGATGATGATGTGATTTTGAAAATGTGTTCTGTTGAAATGTGATTGATTTTGTTGTAAAATTATTAAGGACTGATTCCTTACGAAATAGCATAAGCACAATTTCGTGCAACCTTGCGGGTACGTGAGAGGTGCTCTTGGACTAGTACTTATTAGCGGTTTTAGGATAATCCGACTGCCGATAGATATGAAATCGTCAGGGTGGCTCGAGGTTTTACTTGCAAAGTCCCTAACGGGCACAAGATTTGAGGCTAAGACCAGTGGTTGAGTTTGAGGAGTTGGTAGTGGAGCACCCGCGGGATTTCAAGGGAGAAGAAGAAAGCGCGGCTTCCCGATCTTTGATCGAGGACCTATCTAGGTGGCAGTGAGGTATCCTAGGTCGGCTTCGGAAACGCCTTGTCCTGAACCTCCTTGCCTAGCTAGCACGGAGTGAGTTCGTGTCGCAAGGGTAAAATGTACGCCTTCAGCTAAAGTAAAACATATTCGAACAGCTGTGCCCACGAATATGGACGCGTGTCTTGATGATTTCCCTTGCGCAGTTTTTCCACTTGTTTTTCAACTACTATTGTGTGGAGCGGGAAGTCAAAAGACTTCGTAGGGAGAGATGTGAGAAGTTTAAAACTAGTTGAGTAATAAAACTGGACTTGAGTCGAGATTATGATAAACTGTGAACAACTTTCCCGATGGATGGGCAAGCTAGTACTGAGAAACGGCATAAGAGATGTGATGTTAAGATGATGAATCGTGATAAGTTGAATTGATGGAAAAGATGTTGGGATTTGTTGTAAAGCAATCCCGGGTTAAAAAAATGTGAGATTTGGTCTAGCTATTGAATTATATTCATATATGTGGGAGCGGTTGAAGGTTAAGACATCTATTCGCGGGTATAAACACTTAGAAATTTTAAACTGCGTTTTCTTTGAGAATCATTGCCGCTCTTTTTGTATCCGTCATCTATATTTCTTCCCAAGACTTGCTGAGTACTCTCGAGTACTCAACCTTGTTTTTACACTCTCCTCCAGAGTTAGCTAATTTTCCTGAAGACAAGGACAACTTTAAAGACGAAGGTGAAGATGTCGCTAATGAAGACGTAGAAGATTATGGTTTTGGGCCTTGTCCCCAAGTGGTGATTAGACAGTAGTACATGCTTGAGTGTTGTAATGTTTTCGCTAGGCTTTTTATAATGATTGTTGCTACGAGGTATGTCTCTTTAGCAGCTTTTGTAATAATTAATTGTTGTAATAATCTTTCTGCAATGTACTACTACCGAATGAAACGAGATCATTCATGATTTTTTGTTCGTCTTCGATACATCTCAACTTGTCCCGTTTCGATGGTATTTTCAATTTTGGGACAGGTCGATACAAAACCACCAGATTAGCAGAATTTTAGTCTGTCAGTTCACCAAAGTACCAAACCAGGCAAATTTTGCACAGATTTGATACCCCATGTACCGAATGTAACATCCAGTTGCTGACAGTAAGCTGAGTACAATCACCTTTGCATGACTAAAGAGACTGCTGAATGAATCTACTGACCTAATTTCCTTTATAAATAATGTTTTTTCCAGTGAATTAAAGCCAGCAAAAACAACCACCCCTATCAGTACAGCTCATGATTATTCACCCAACCAATATTGGAAAGGAGTCATTGGTTTGAGAGAATTTAAGCGTGTCCGTTCACCAACCCAGCTAAAAAATTAAATGAATTCGACTCCCTAAGTGCCGAATTTGGTCCTTAGGTTAAGAGAAAGGAACCCAGCTTGCATCACCCCCATGCACAAACCATTCAGTACTGCACCAAACTACCAGATGGAGTAGCCTCTTGCCATTCATTTTGACATTTACTCCCGATAATCGCCGCGCATGAGTTTACTGCACTAAGCAAAGCTAGCTTCTTTCTGCTCACACAAAATTTTATGCATCTGAAAAATGTCCAGTGCAGAATTTTCAAAGGAGGGCAATCTACTGCATGCAGCATGCTTATTTACAAAACTGAAATGGTGGCATGGGTATTATAGTCTATCATTCACATAATTTTAGAGCTTCTGAACACTGGAGTAAGTTAATGAGAAAAATCCGCAATAACACACTTAAATAAATGCATTACTGATCTTCTCGGTACCGGTTGGAGACTTCTATTGCCCAATTAGTGTAATTCATGGTATGAAGCATTAAACTCAATCACAGAAGAGTATATGGCGCCCCAATTAGTGCAATTCATGACATGAAGCATTCAACTCAATCACACAAGAGTAAAGTAAATGTGGTAAATGCAACTTAAACTTTGTCATTGCACAATTACCACTAGACACTAGTAGATTGATTGTAGAATTTTCAAAAGATAATACACTGGTACAGGAGTGTACAGAATACTCGAGCAGTAGATGATGATTGCAACATCCAATTGTTGATAGCTTAGCATAAATGCATAATCATGTTTGCATCGCCCGATGAAGTGTTGGATCAAGATACCTAACCTTAAGCTACTCTGCACTAGTATATGCTGTTGCTTTGTGGGAATTCGATCAAAACAGCAAATGTAATACACAATCCTTCTCTACTGGTACAAGTACATCTGATGATTGATTAATTTCCCAATGAGAATGAAGTCCCAACCAAGATTAACAAACCATCCCAAAGTGTAGTATGAGTATCTGTTTTGATGAATAAATATGTGATTACAGGGGTGAAGAGAGATAGAGAGAGGCACAGTAGACAAAATCCAAGCACAACTCACAGTGAGGCGGAGTCAGAGGTGGAACTGCTCCATCTGGACGTCGCTGGCCTTGAGCGGTTCGTACTCGCCGAGGTAGACCTCGAGGTGGTCGGAGAGGTTGCTCTTGTCGATGCTCTCGTGGTGATAGCTCTTGCACACCAGGTACACCACCGTCTGCACCACCAGCGCCAGCATGACCACGGCGCAGAGCGCTGCCAGCATGGCGAGCCCCAGGAGGAGCCTAGCGCCGGCGCCGAGGCCGTGGCTTGCCCCGCGCACCACCCAGGCCCGGAAGGCGACCTCGACGACGATGAAGACGAGGTTGAGCACGAAGAAGATGGCGGAGGCGGTCCAGAGCTTGCCCTGGATGAGCGCCTTGCTCTTGCGCATGGCTTGGAAGCCCTTGTAGTCCTCGAGCACGGAGACAACGCTGGCGAGGTGCCATACGACGCTGAGGTAGACAAGGCCAGCGAGGTAGGCGAAGCCGAGGAAGAAGGCAAGCAGCGCTGCGAGGCCGGATCCGGCGTCGGCGGCGATGAGCAGCGCGACGAAGACGGCGACGAAGAGGAGGTGGTAGGCGAAGAGGAGGATGAAGGCGGCGAGGAAGGTGGCGGCGAGGCGGCGCCAGACGCGAGGGACGACGGAGAGGACGCGCGGGAAGGAGAGGGCGTCGTGCTTGGCGGAGTAGACGGAGGCGACGGAGAAGACGGCGGCGGCGGTGGAGAGGAGGGAGAAGAGGAGGAGAGCGAGGAGGTAGGCGGCCTTGAAGACGAGGAGGGCGGCCCAGTCGGAGGCGAGGCGGTGGAGGAGGCGGCGCTGGGTGGGAGTGCCCGGCGCGGCGGAGTCTAGGGCGGAGTCGTCGGAGTCGATGTGGGAGAAGAGGGCGTGGGAGATGGCGATGTGGGCGAGGAAGAGGAGGGAGAGCGGGAGGACGAAGGCGGCGGCGATGCGGGCGAAGAGAGGGCGGTGCGCGCGCAGGATGTGCGCCGCCTCCCGGTAGATCCCGACGACGCCGAGGAACTGCAGCTCCTCCGGCTCGCACTCCATCTCGATCGCCGGCCTCCGCAGCTTATTTATTACTCCAATTAGCTAGCGAGCTAAGCGAGGGATTGGAATTGGATCGCCAACCCAACCCAACCCAGGAGGGGAACCGGGAAAGGGGAAGAGGAGGAGAAGAAAGCTGTGGTCTTTGGAGAGCCGCCGGAGGAAGAAGACGAATGCTTGATTTGGTGACGACTTGACTTACCAACAACAACAACAACAACAACACGCGTATTATTTATATTTAGGCAAAATTTCCTACAGAACACCGTGAATTTACTGTACTAAGCTACAAACAAGAGATGATGAAATACTAAGCTTTATATCCACATCAAAATATAAATATAAATAAATAGCACCATAATTAAGATCAATAGATTCCTTCCTCCCACCTCCCATATTGTTTAAAAGTAATCCTTTTATTTTTAGAGGTAGTACGATTATTCACCCCGAATCCAAGTATATAAAATGCGGGTTGGTTGAGTCTTGGAGAATCGAGATGGACCCTTTTTTTCCGATCGCAATGCAAGTTGAATTAATCTTGAAAATGTGTTCCACGAGGCATACACAATACGGAAGCGACCAGCCAACCACCTCGATCTTTAGGCAGTCTCTAATTACACTCATTTCTTATACCTGACCTCTCTTAAGAGTTGAGAAGTTGAGTTGGAAAAGTAAAACATTAAGGTGCTATTTCTTTCGTCTTAGCATTATATTAATTTAATTTATAAAAATAAGCTGGATTATACTAGATTATTAAATTGTTATAATTTGAACTTTACACTATAATAAGCTAACATAATAAATTTGTTTGTTTATTTGTTTTAGCTTATAAAAATAAGATGGATTACTATAATCTTAAGCTAAAACAAACAATCTGCTATGCTACTGTTTTGGTTTTGGTTGGGATTTATGTATTTTGACTTTTTGATAAGAAGAGTGTTTTGGATCATCTTGTTCAGTTCTAATGAAAGTGGATATTATTGGTGTAGATTATGACGTGTGACTATATTTAAAACTACTTCCTCCATCCCACATAATGCAACCTAGAACCCGATTTGATATTTTATTCTGTACTATAAAATATCAAATCGGGTTCTAGGTTGCATTATGTGGGATGGAGGAAATTCTAAATAATAATTTAAAAACTTTTTATATGAAAATTATAAAAAAAAAGCCATTTTCAACTTTTAATATTAATTTTATTTGTTTGAGCTCTTAAATTATTTAGCAAAATCATATAATATGTACTGTCTATCACATATAAGTTAGAGGCGGTTTGAGAACGCTCCGAAACATATTGTTTTAGTTTCCTTATGTAATATTGACAACGGGTGAAGCCCAACTCTAGTACAATATATATTTAACAAAATTGCTTTTCATCGGGCGTTGGACGCCCACCCAACGACGCCCGCCTAGCCTAACGAATCGATCCAGTTTATTTCACTATTTTTATTTTGAATGTTTCACTTGTTGAAAACGAATATTTTACCTGTTGAAGATAAATATTTATGCTATGTTTCACCTGTTGAAAATGAATATTTTACCTATTGAAGATGAATGTTTCAGTGAAACGTTCGATAATTAGTGAAATATCAGATGTATGGACAGTAGTTTTGTCCTATATTTAATGATATTGTGTTCGAATGAATTTTTAGAATAAATGAATTTTAGGAAAGTGTTGTTTGGATGCTCCAATACAAAAGAAAATTTCCATAAAGTTGGGTCTCATGTTATATTTATTTCCATAAAATTTCTATCTAGTATGACCATTCCTTTGTTCTATCTAGATGGCCATGCAGAAAAATTTCCCACATTACAAGAAATTTCAAATATTCTGGTCTAGTTAAATTTTGCATTATAGTGTCTATGTAGCATGATTCAGCTCCTAAATTCATATATCATAGCTAAAATTGGTTCAATTATTAGATTATTTGTTTTTAAGCAATGCGAGCAATATCCAAAAATGTACAAAAAAAAGTGAAGCTCCCTTCCCTTTCTGCAGTCCTTATAAAAAAATTGTTTAGTAGCAAAGGTTGTGTTTTTATGGCGGTCGCATGCGCGCGCGTCGCGGCCATGGACGCGATGACCACGCCTCACGCCGCCACCGCCCAACAACCCACGCTGCGCCCCTGCCCGCATCCATGCCGCGCCAATCGCCTCGTCGCCCTCCTCTTCCTCGTCCTCATCGCCTCCTCCTACCTCGCCCTCACCTATCTCCCCGCCGCCGCCGCGCCGCTCGACGCCCTGATCGGTTCTAACGGCGGCACCTACAGCTGCGCGGGGTTCTACCGCGGCGAGTCGCGGCGCGCGGTGTCGGCTTCCGTGGAGGACTTCGGGGCCGTGGGCGATGGGGTTACGTCCAACACGCCGGCGTTCCGACGTGCGGTGGCGGCGCTGGATGCGAGGGCTGGAGGCCGCGGCGCGAGGTTGGATGTGCCGCCGGGGAGGTGGGTCACGGGCAGCTTTAACCT
>KE371882.1:410233-420683 GCA_000418225.1 Zizania latifolia
TCAAGCGCCACCGCTTCCTCACCCACGCCCACCGCGACCACCTCGCCGGCATCACCGCCACCACCGTCGCCACCGTCTACGCCTCCCGCCTCACCATCCGAATCGCCCGCCACATCTTCCCCCAGGTAACCATACATGCTGCATTTTCATTGTTGAGATGAAAATTCAGATCAGAAATGGATACTGATGCCAAAAAAAAAATTTCAAGCTTGACCGCGGTGACGCCTTCGTGGAGGTGGAAGTGGGCGTGCCGGTGCTCGTCCCGGACCCCGACGGCGACTTCACCGTCACCGCCTTCGACGCCAACCACTGCCCCGGCGCGGTCATGTTCCTGTTCGAGGGCGCCTTCGGCAGCGTCCTGCACACAGGCGACTGCCGCTTCACGCCCGACTGCCTCCACGCCTTGCCGCCCGGCCGCGTCGCCGACTACATCTTCCTCGACTGCACGTTCGCCAACTGCGCTCTCCAGCTCCCCACCAAGGAGACCTCCATACGCCAGGTATCCTCTCCTCTACCAGAGTTGCTGCTGCTTCAGCATCACTGAAATTTCTCTCAAGTCTCATTATACCAACCATCCGCCTGCCTTGCAACCTCAGGTGATCAATTGCATATGGGAGCACCCCAATGCGCCGGTGGTTTACCTCGTGTCCGACATGCTAGGCCAGGAGGAGATACTGATCGAGGTGTCCAAGGTGTTTGGTTCCAAGATATACGTCGACAGGGAGAAGAATTCAGAGTGTTATCACACCCTCTCCCTCGTCACACCGGAGATACTCACAGACGATGCGTCGTCTCGCTTTCAGGTGGTTGGATTCCCCAGGTTGCAGGAGCGAGCAACGGAGATGCTCGCATTGGCACGGGCGAAGCAACAGCCTGAACCCCTCATCATCAGGCCTTCTACGCAGTGGTATGCGTACTATGAGCCACCAGAGGGATCAGCAAAGAAGAAGCCGGCACTGACGGAGCCAATGCGGGACGAATTTGGGGTGTGGCATGTCTGCTTCTCGATGCATTCGTCCCGCCAAGAGCTGGAGAACGCATTGAGCTTCATCCAGCCCAAATGGGTCATCTCAACGACGCCTCCGTGCATAGCAATGGAACTTTCCTATGTCAAGAAGCACTGCTTCGCTTCCCGGTTGCCCCCCGATGATCCCCTCTGGAAGCTGCTCAGACTGTCTGATGGAAAACCTACTGTTTCCAGTTCACCACAGGCCATACCAACGGTAGAGATGATCAACAAGAGCGAGGAGGAGGAGGAGGTCACCTCTTCAGTCGAGGATTCTATCTGTGCTGATAGCATCAAGATGCAGGACGAACAAGAACCAACAATGGAAGACTTCAAAATCAAGATGGAGACACCTGTGACGCTGTTTGGGATATCAAGGTTTGGATTGCCTCAGGAACCTGAATTGTGGAGGGATGAGCATGAGAGTGTCGAAGTCATTGAGGAAGATGAACTTCAAGTGCAACAAAAGAATTCAGCTACAGAATCCGAGCAGTGGAATGATGTCAAATCTGTCATAGGCTCTGAAGTAACTGATTCAGTCGAAATTGTGCCGAAAGAGCATGACTCAGCAATAGAATCTGAACTGTTGAAAGATTGCAAACCTGACTGTGGTATCGGACCAATTGATTTAACTGAAGTTCAAGTGAAGGAGCATAGTCCATGTACAGAATCTGTACTTTGGAAGAAGTACAGATGTCATGAGCGTGTGATAAGAATTGAGGGAGGTGAATTTGAAGCTGAAGAACAGAAACCGAGTGGCAAACGTCCGTTGTGGAAAGTTGGCAAGCCCAGGGAGATGGAGAGTGTTGAATTGATTGAACAAGGCAAATACAATACAGACGCAATGCATCAGCTTTCGGCTGTGGATCATGCATTCTCCTCTCGGGAAAGCAACAAGACGGTAAGAGAAGAGGAGGGCGCTGTTCCACTGGAAACTGATTACAAGAATTCTGAAGCTCCTGACAAGGCAAAGGCAAGCAGTGATTCATCACATGAGATTGGATCATCAAAGGGTCTGAGCGCGGACTTGAGGAGGCTGTACAGGTCGATGAATGTGCCGGTTCCTCGTCCCCTGCCCTCATTGGTTGAGCGCATGGGAGCCTCAAAGCGACCAAGGGTTTACCCAGCTGTGCAGTTGTAGGATTATGCTGCCCAGTTTATTGATTTGGTCAAATCAGAATCAACAGATTTGATATGGAAAGTGTGGGCTCTTTCAAAATGCAAATTTTTTACTTGACTCCTACTATAGAATAGACTATGGACTTCAGACCGCCTGCAGCTCTATGGTTAGCCAAATAACTATTTCTGCCAACTATGCTTTTAGAATTTGGAAACACACCATCCCTTTACGGCATGTCTCTTCACAACAGAAGTTTGGTCTAATCTAAGAAATTGTTTCGCTTGGACCTCCTTGAGAAGGAATCACGGGAACATGGAGGCAACGACCCTTCAATGGTGGAGCCTTGGCACAAGCTATTTCTATGGTGAGGTCAAGAAGGAAGCAAAAATGGTTTTCATCTTAATTGTTTGGGAACTCTGGAAAGAAAGGAATAGACACACTTTTCAGGGCATCGAGTCATCGTCTATGGCAGTAGTTGACCACATCACGGATGAGTTACGACTGTGGCTTGCAGGAGGAGCGAAACACCTCGCAAGTCTTACCATAGCTTAGCTTTGTTTTTTGGTTTTGTTTCTCTCTGCTGCTAGCTTTGCTATGAAGCGCTCTCTCTCTCTCTTCGTTCCTTTCTTCTCCTCCCCCCTGTTTCCTCTTTTCTCCTTCCTTCTCTTTTTCCCTGGCAACCTTTAGTTGCTCTGTATTTCCTTTCTTACGTATTTATTTCTCTTTGATTAATACACCTTGCCTCTTGGCTTAAAAAAAAGCTGTAGGTTTATGATAAATTCATCTGGTTTTTTGGCTGCCTATACTTTCAGACCGGCTCCCTCGTAGATCGACCAACAAGGACCCCGGGGGCCTCCAGGTCTGCTCAAAATTGCATCCTTGCTTCTCACAATCATTGTCTCATTGCTTGCCTGCCTGCCTGTTGCTGTGTTATGGATGCTTTGTGCAACTCGGATTGGCGCATACATTGGTGCCTTGGTGGTGTATCAAACGATAAGTAGGTGTGGTGGCTGGTGTGGAATGTGGATTATGTGCTTAGGATTGTTCACATGTGGGAGGTTCTACTATCTCGGTGTTATTATATCACTTAGAACATAACTTAATTAGGGTCAAGCCTTGGATCTAGTGATCTACATATTTAAGCTATTTGCTGGGTTGATAGAAAAAGCATCCATATTTGATAATGTTCACCTTATCTCATCTGCTTGACATTCTTTCATCAATTATACTATCCCTTTTTTCAATGTAGCTGTTTGGAGCTAGTTTTGCTCGATACAAGAATATGCAGATTAGCAGTGCCAACTCATATATTGTTCTAGTAGTGTTGACGTCTGGCATGTGGCTGGCTGGCTGCAAGCCTTTTTGTAGCTTTGCAATCAATGTGTGCTGGTGGTGAGTTGTCCTGGTGAAACCATGTCCAATGCAATAATATCTACCCAATAATGAAATTTAAAGTTTTTTATAACACTCTGAGAATCTTATTTGTTTGTAATTTCAAAGCAGTCAATCTGAGTAAGGGGAAATGCCATATCTTGCCTGGCATTCCTTCTTTTTCAAGTGCCATAATTTTCAAGGGTAATGGGACAACCCCTTCCCATTAACAAAAAGGACAACAGGGTTCTTGCCAACCTCCTGACATCAGCCCCTCAAGCTTCATTAGGCTCATGGGGTTTAAGTTTGTAAGTAGAAGAACTAAACAACACATTTTTATTCAAACTTTAGCAATTTTCCCAAGAATACTGGTGGAATGAATGGCAAAATAGTACTCTCTGACTCTCTGTTAGTGAGAACCTCTGTATTTAAGAAACCATTTATCTGTAGTGTACTGCCAGTCTTAATTAATCAATATCAACACGTCTGCAGTCTTATCCACAAATATAACTACCTGAGAAGAGATCTTGCAACTAAATGTGGGAAATGTAGGAAAGAAAGATGAAAACTTGCGTTCAGGTTAAGAATAACAACAGCCGTTCTGGAATGGAGCCAAATTATTGTTGTTTTCAAACCTTACAGACTACTGCAGATTCCAGCACCATATATTATTATTGCTGAAAAATTAGTAGAATTGATGGCAGTTGCGTTGAAATCTTGCAATATGCTCTAACGGTTACACCCTACACTGCTACACAGACTCCATTGAGTTCACATGTCCTTAGCATTTCCATCACTTGTTTCAAGAAATAATTTTTGTTTGATCAACAACTACTGGATGATTGGTTGCTGCATCCGAAGTTTTAGTAAGATTTATGTAAACACCTGAGGTACTAAAGAGTATCCAAGTGGAAAGATGGCGTCTTCATTTTGCCAGACTTCTCGTGGCATTCATATTGTCTGCAATGGTTACACATGCATGATTTGACTCTTCAATCTAAAAGATGGTCGAAATCATATCATTACAGCCTTAATATTATGCAAGGTTTCTAGATATCATTCTATTATCTATCCTTGATTTGCTTTGGGCTGATTAGTTGGCTACTATTGTGGACAACAGTATTACAATCTATAAATTGCATATTACAGTTAGGGAACTGCCAGCAGTTTAGACTCTAGATTTCTAGTTGAAGTGGTGGTGCTTAAGCATGTAACTGGGTGGAGCTTCAAATCCTGTCCTGGTTTGGTTTAACCTTGTGCACTGTATGGCAATTGCCAATTCCTAACAGCATCTAATGTTCTGTTTTCAGGATCTAAAGTGCTTCGTGTTTTCACTTATCAATCTCCACTTCAAGGTCAGGCCTATTCAATCTTGAGCTCCTTTCAGTCCCTTAATTGTGTCATGTCCTGCTAGTGTTAGAAAACTCTATTATTTATGTACGATCCAGTGAGTTAACCACAACGAGATTTGGTGCTTGTGGCACACTGATAGTGGAATCTTTAGACTTCGTTGCTTGGGACTGTTGCTGGATTGTGCAAATTGCGAGTGCCAATTGCTCTAGCTGTGATACAGGAGCTTCTATCACTCAAGAGCTTCACTGTTCACATCCTTTTGGTTGTTCAGCAGCCTTCATGTCATTGTCAATCGCTAATGCTTTTGATCCATCAGGATTCAACGGTGGTTGTCTTTTAATTCGGCCCAGTTACACTGTTGAGAATGGGAGCGCTTGTGGTTCAGAAAGTTGCAAGGTTTCAACAATCAGGATAAAAAAGCGTAATTTCGTTTACTGTTTGCTGTGTTGCACTTGAGATAATATCTGATAGCCCTACAATTCCACTAGCAGTGCTGACTCGTCTCTTCCTAAAGAAGAAGAAATCCCAATATTTTTTAAAAAAACTAAGGCAGGAGACCCCCAAGATTTCAAATCTTTTTTATTTCACTTTGCAAAGCAGAACTGTGTGATTAAAGGCTCGGCCGGGCCTATGTAAGATTTTAATCTTTAATCAGATGCCCACTGTCTGCTTAATGGCATCTCATCTCAGGAGCAATGCTGGGTAGGCAGGGCAGCCTTCTTTCCTCTCTCTTTTGGCTTTGGAGATTCCTGTACCTAGCTTACACAGGAGCAGAGCTTTACATGGCAATCCATATGAACCCAGTGACCTTGATGCAGTGACAAGTGAAGAGAAAAGCAAACATGATGTTACACCTATGCACATGATTGATTGCTCTCTCCTCCGTTCTTATCAAGGCATGCCACTGTTGCTGCCTACCTTGGAAATCCCCAACAGTAACCATGCTGCAACAGCCATTGATAAACAAGAGGCAGTAGCAACAGTTAAAAGGGAAAGGCAAAACCATAGGAACTTGACAAAGAAGGGAGCATCACAAAAGGAGGGCAGGAAAAGAAGAAGATGCCACTGTATGAACAAAAGTCATCAGATTAAGAGAACCATGGAGGGAGGGAGGGAGGGAGGGAGGGACCAAGGGAAGAACAAGATGATGAAATCTTGGACTCAGGTGCACCCAGAAAAACAAAGCAAGAGCATCCTTGCTTTTTTTTTTTTTTTAGTTTCACCCCACATGAACTGTTCTGGAGCACATGACCATGTTACCTGGCTATGTTCATCAGCTTTGCCCTTGTTTTCTTCAATTCCAATCTCTCATCCAAAGCAAGGGAAGGACAGATATATGGTCCAGGAAAGAATCATCATCTGCTTTGCCAAGCAAATGTTGAGAAAAGAAACAAGATGCCGAGCCAAACCTTTCTTTCATGCGCTATATATACATGATCTTTACCTGTATAATAACAATCTTAACTAGTAGTAGTGCACAATTAATCATTTTGGATTGGGCCACTGAAACCGTCTTCAAAACTTTTCTCAAGGAAACAACAGGGGAGGAAACTTAAAGTAGTGGCTCATGTGTGTCATTACACTAATAGAAATCAAATTATCTAAAAGTCAAGTCACATGAGCCCTTTTAGATTTATTATGTGTGTATGACATAAGTTGTTAATCGTTTGAAGTCTGACAAAAAGGAAGTCAAATCATTTTAATTCAACAAATATGAATAGTGAATATTATACTGAAGCTGAAGTGAAGCACATGCTGCACTCTAGCTTCTGCAGACTGCAGACTGCAGTGCAGTAAATCATCGATCTGTACGTAGTACACTAATACAAGAACGTAATCTAGTCGATCATCCTCAACACGGGATTTTAATACGTGTCATTACACGTATGTACGTACGTACTCTACGCACTATTGTACTTTATTTGTACGCGTGCGATGCGAGGACAGCAGCTTTTGGATGAGCTAGCTGTTGGAGGAGCTGAGGAGAGCTATGATGTCCAGCGCGACGGAGCAGAGCTGCTTGAGCGCCTCCTCCCTCGCGGCGAGCTCAGCCGGGTAGGCGCCGGGTCTCTGCCGCCGGAACAGCGCCTTGCACACCTGCGGGTACTCGGCGGCGGCGCTGACGTGGACGGACGCGTAGTCGTAGTCCTGCTGCGCGATGGAGTCCTTGGCTGCCGCCAGCGCGTCGCGGGCGTCGGCGTACTTGGCCGCGCAGGTGCGGAGCAGCGCCTGGACGGCGCCGTCGGCGAGAGGCGCCTGAGCGGTCCCCGTGGCGTTGGCCAGCGCCGCGGCCGCCTGCGCGGCGCCCGAGGCGTTGGCGGCGGCGACAGACACGGCGATGGCGGACAGGCCGCGCACGTCGGCGGTGGTGCTTGATGGGTCGGCGGCGAGCGCTGACACGCAGACGTCATAGTAGGCGGTGGAATTGCAGGTGGAGCGCACCAGCGCCGCGGCCTGTGGTGCCGCCGGGGCTGCAGGTGCCGGCGGCGGAGAGCGCTTGGCGTGTCCATGGCTGTGATGTGAGGACGGCCCTGTGCGTGAGCAGAGGGTGCTCGTCGGGAGAAGCACCAGGAGGAGGAGCACCGTAGCCATTGCAGCTGCTGCCATTGGTGTTGTTGTGCTTGTTCCTCTCAAGATCTAGATGGAGGTGTAGTGAGTGAGCTAGCTGCTTGAGCTGGTTTGTGATTGTGTGATCGATGAGAAGCAATTGGTTGTATATATAGGCAATCGATGCAAGAGAGACAGAGTGGCGCCTCTGATGAAATGAGTCTCAGGGTCAAGTGGAGACGAGAGTTAGTGCGTTATTAGCAGCTTCCTCGTGTTGTAGAGAGCTTTAGTTTAGGCAAAATCAACTTACTTGGATACTCCACCATTACTTTGCATCTTCCTGGCTTCTTCTTAATTACCTTCATGATGCGTGTTAAGCTACGTACGAATGAATAAACTCGATCTATACGGTGTTGTTGATTACCGCGTGCTTTGATTTATCTTGTCCGGGTTGGCTTTACAGAGGCCAAAGTGCTTTAATTTATCTGCTGCCGACTTTGGTAGCTTGGTCAAATACTTGAATTGCCGCCAAGTAAATTACTATGACATGCATGTACACGTGTAAATATTAACTGATATATGGGAGGAGGAACTTAATTCATGGTCAATTAAGTAGGCACATAAACATTTCTTGCAATTTGCTATGGATATGGATGTTGCAATGCACCGAACAAGTTGTGTATATAATTCGTTTATGCCTATTAATAGAGTAGAAATAGAGAAATGCAAGTGCACGCACTTTTCTGTTGTTGTGTTTGTCAACATTGAGGTCCGCGCGTGTTTCTCGTGTCCCCTGCCTAATTAATTGCTACCGCGCAGATTAGCAGGAATCAGAGATCCAGATAGCTCCAATTAAAGGAACACTATATATAATTAAATTAGCTAAGTTAAACAGACGCTGACGATCGGATACATAATTTGGCAGCAATTTGACAAAGATCGGGCTAGCTCCAATTAAAATTATACATATGCAGCAGTTTGGTCTCCTTAATATAAATAATCTGTTTTTCACCTCCTGATTGACCGGCGTTTTGACGGCTAGCTATCTCCATGGCGACCGCGAATAGTAAGAACTCTGTGGAATATCAGTGAGTGGGTACTCAGCTTAATTCAGAGCAGCAGCTAGCTAATTAAGCTGAGCTAGCTGCTTGTATCCTACCTGCAGCTTGTATGCATGCAACAGGCCAGTAGCGATCGAACAGCTAGCTAAACAAGTGTTTGACTATTGCTGGATATCTTAATTGCAAGTGGTGTGTCGATCTAAATATGGAGGCAGGCAGCTGCAGCTAGCTAGCTAGTGGCATCCGAGCGGACAAAACGCGTCAGGCAGGCCGGAATACTGTGGTCTCGTACGTACCCTGACGCTGCTTCCTCTTGTTTGATGTATTCAGCTGCAAGTCGCTATATATGCGTGTGTGTATGGCAGAATCCGGTAGCTCTCCTCAAACGACGACGACAACGACGACGACTAGTTTCAACTCTTGACGATTACACGTACGTCCATCTGTCGGTCAACCTGCTGCTAGAAACAACGACCACGAAATTCCGTGTGGCTACTAGTTCGTCAGTATATGTATATCGCCGTCGTCCTTTGGCTCGTTGATTTCTGATTTAATTTGTTGAGAGAAAAATATTAAAGGATCTAGCTAGAAAAGCTGCAGGAGTTAATTAGCAGATTTGTTGGTTATATATGTTTCCTCGATCGATCAAAGAAGACACAAATATATGACGACGGCCGTTAACGATAGAAGAAATTAATTAAACGGATAAATTCGCTGGAAATATGTGATGCATACTTCAAAGTATGACAACTTCGCGTGTGGGGCTAAAGTTTAGGATCGACCGATCGACACATATGACACCTGATAATGATATGTTGATTCTAAAGAAAAATAGATACATATGGTCTAGCTATATATTGTCTGAATATCTCTCTATATAAAGCCGTACAGCAGTCTTAGCATACTTAATTATATGTGGATAGATTGTGAGTATTTAGTTCAAATATTTAGTTTTTATTTTAAATAAAAATAAAAGTTTAAATTATTTTATTTTATCATAGAACCTTCAAATCTCAGTACAGTATAGATATTGAAGGAGTTGTACCAAAACATACCTTAAACAATTGAATTAATATGCTTACCGATATTGTTAGCTAGCTAGCTAGCGGGTGCATTTTGTGGCCGATCAATGCGCTGTGTTATATCCAGTCCCACTTAACTTCTTTTGCTGCACTTTATTCCTTTTTTGCACTTTTTATTGCATCCTATTCTTGTAGACCAAATATATACATGCATGAGCAGCCATTAACTTTGAGTGCAAAGAGATTTGGTGCTGTTAAAGCATGAGATTAAGTTGATGTTACTGCTATATAGCTGCTACTGATCATGACTGCTGCTATCTCCGTATATATATACATAGAATTAATGCAATAATATGAACAACACGTACCATTCCTTATCCAACAAATGAGTCCACTTGCAGTGTTGCAGGCAGCACTACCGATCTAGCCGAACAGGAGGGCACTAACCAAAATTCATCTCCTCCACTAGTGGCTGTACATTTCACATAATCCTCTCCCTAAAGTATTTCTCAAGAAAAACTATATATCCTATCTAGCTAAATATCTGTATCACATATGCTATTCACATAGTGCCACAAAAGTTGAAATCCTCATGCGTATGAATATTACACACAATTGTGTCATAATAATACCCACGGTTCAAAAGTATTACAATGGTGTATGTGCTTTGAACAGTAATTTAGCAAGGTTATGGATTGATTTGTAGCTAGCCTTGGTCTCTTCGAGCTTCAAGCTCGTGCACTAGACATACAGAAGCTAGCAGTAGCAGATCGATCTGGCAAAAATAAGCAAGTACACACGCTAACTTGACCTCCATGCATGTCAGTGTCAGTGTCTGTGACCTGTTACTGCATGAGCCGCTGGATCCATGCGTGGCCCAGTACTGAACCACATTCGGCCGAAGTAGGCCTATTTGCAGATGAACTGGTATTATTGTCCAACCCAACAAACTATATCCATCACACTCTTT
>KE371882.1:440918-459424 GCA_000418225.1 Zizania latifolia
ATATAGCGCTAGGCGCGCTGTTTTATTATTCAGCGCGATGGGTCGGTAGTGGTCGCACCGATCCAAACGTGATTAAACCGGTGTCCCACTCGGTTTAATTTGCGAGCGCGGGTTTTTAGAGGGTATAACCCCCGGAGCCACTTTATATGACGTATTTACGGTGTAAACATTTTATCCCAATGTAAATGTGTTTACTTTATTCTTAAGTAATGTAAGTATGACGCATCTACGGTGTAAACAATTAACGCCCAATGTAAGTGTGTTTACTTCATCATTATTATAAGTTGCATCGACGGTGTAAATAAATTATGAAGTCAACATTTTGTTTTGTCCAGGCACTTTTGTGATCGTCGATGGTGTAAATGATTTACGTTTAGTTTTTTTACCTATTTTTTAGATGAGTCATGGTTGAAAGTCGTTGTAAATCTTTTACGTTATTTTCATGTTGTCTTGTTTTTCACACATTTGGTTTGAGGGTGTAAATGAATTACAACGATGTAAATTTGTACCTACGCATATAGAATTTTCCTCCCTACTTCGGTTTCGGTTTGTTTAGCTTGCTTCACCCCGCCCATCGCACCCTACCTTTTGCTTTCACAGTATAAATGTTTTGCATCTCATTGTAGTCCAACTTTTAGTAGTAATTATACTATGTTGTGTAATTTATTTATGGCTCTAACGAACATGAACATTGTTGATGCTTCTTATTTGTGTATTTAACTATTTACTATTTATATATTTAGATGTCCATATTTTTTTTGAGCAATTGTTCTAACAGCGAAGTATGTGGGCAAAGATTATTTTTTTACGTTTTTATAGTTTTTTAGCATATTTGATATGTTGTGATCATTTTATTTTCGACGTTGTTAATCATCAGTGTTATTAATTTCGAGTTGTATTTAAAATTGATGTAATGTTGTATTTTCATTTACGGGGTTTTCCAGTGTCGCATATTATCTGTGTAAATTTATTACACCGTAAAGCATGGGGGTTGCATGTCGCTTTTTGGAAATAGTGTAAAATTATTATTATTTTAAAACGATATATTAAACGATCTTAGTTACTTTTTTTCTTTTTAGTTTATTTTCATCTGGTTATATTATTTTTTGTTTATTTTTTAAGGTGTAAATTTTTCAAACTACTTCTAATGCACAACCACCAAGGTTGTCCATTTGTAGTAGCGATGTAAAAGTTTTACGGTATGATTCTATCGGGAGGGCGTATTGAACAGTTTATCCAATGAAGATATGGTGTAAAAATTTTACTGCATTCGTACTTGTTATATTATTACGTTGGAATGGTTTGTAATACATTTACACCTAATATACATATAGTATAAAAAGATTGCACAGTCAAACAACAAAAATATCTGTAAATCATGACCTTGAGATAATGATCGTAAACAAATTGCACCCATGAGCTTTTATATGGATGGCAGTCATTACACAAACATTTCTCAAAGTTAATCTCAGTGTATTTGTATTACTACTTTGATCTCACGTAAAATATACATGTTTGTAATCAATTTACGGTCTGATTTCTACAAGGCAAGAGGTTCAGTGCACAAACCCGAATTAAATCGGGCATCGCGTCTTTTCATGAAAAAAAAACGGGGTCCGCAGCGGTTTTGGCTCATCTTGCGGTGCTCCTAGCCGCTGCCATGTAGGGCCTCGCGCTACTTATTATACAGCGCGTCTAGCGGTGTTTAGCGCTACCGTATATATTTATATATAGTTTTGTCAGTATATGTATATATGCAGTTTTAATAAGTTTACTCTTACATGTATATGTAATTTCACATTTCTTATTTATATAAACTTACTCTTACGAAATCAGAAGATATACATCCATACTTATTTCCAGTAGTGATAAGTAGAAATTAAAAAGCATACATGCCCTGCAGCTGCAGAAGTAGCAGATCGGGTGTGTGTGTGTGTGTATACCGATGTATCGGTACAAGAATGACAGATATATACATACATATATATATGCAAGGGAATGCCAATAAAGCTGCAATCCGCAGGCCGGGAAACCTCCAAAGTTTGTCATCCTCAAAGCTAACTCCACCATGCATATACATGCATGTATGTGCCTGCAGGCAGTAGCCATATTGCTTGCAATTAGGACAGGCATGAAACAACAAACGATAAAAATGCATGCATGACATCTTTCTTACTTCAATTCTGGCCTGCTGCCTTCTCTCTCAGTGCCATCTACCATGCTTACATTGATCATGCACAGATCCAAAGAGCTAGCACACACAGAATTTATATATATATATAGCTAGCAGCAAGCAGATCAGCAGATGCCCGATAGAGAAGGCAAAGCCTGCAAGGATCAATGTATGTGGACAACACATCACTTACATACATCATATATACGTATCACATATGTATAGGAGAGATGAATATATTACTCTGCATAAAGAGATGATCAGATAAGGCCTGCTATCATGGACAGAGACTAGCTTGCCAAGAAACAGCATGTTCTCTACGCACAAGTACATACACATATATATATATGGTCCATGCTTAGCCTCCTGCCTACTCCAAAGGCGCCTTTTTGGCTTTTCAAATCATGCTAAAGAGTGAAAGAAGGTGTTAAATTCCCTGGTGTTTTAGTTGAAAAGAAATAAGCATAGATGCTGGTGCAGTTTTAACCGGATAAAACAATATTGGAATTTATTGACCTATACACACTATTTTTTGATGAGAGGTTCAATGACATGTCCCATATGTATGTATATGTGGACCATTTCATGATCTATTATATCATTTAGATAGGGGGAAAAAGTGTAGCGCCTTAACCCAATCGCTAAGCCTCTTATTTCAGGTGTATTTTGATGTTTGCGTGGTTAGTTAAGGGGCTAATCAGACCAATCATCAATGTGGTCCCGTTCAAAACAGAAGTTGGGTGATGAATCAATCTGAGTTTATAACAATTATTTAAGCGTTTAAACGAATGTATTTAATGCTAAAAAGTTGATAACACCTTTAAAACAAAATAATTTTCACATATATTTTTTGCAAAAAAAAATATCATTTAGAAGCTTAGAAACCACGTACGTCCACTTATAAACCATAATCCGGTTGAATATAATGGTGTCTGCATTCAGGTTATCAATTGACGACTGTGAATGTGTACGTAGCTCCAAGTGGCCTACCTGCAGAATGCAGTGTACTTTGAGCAGGAGGATTTGCTTGTTCAGGAAAAGGAGCAGCAGCTAGCTAGTCCCAATGCAACGCAGTACAGTACTATACTGCTTGTTGCGCAGCAGGAGATGTACAGATCATCATCGATGACTCAGGCAGCATGCAGCAGGCAGGCATGCAGCTCAGCAGCTGCGTTCTGCTGGCTGTTCTGCTGCATGCATGGATGAGTGGGAGAATTACTCATTTCAGTAAAGCTGCATCCATGAATGAAGGGGTAGTACGCAGATGAGAGAGCTGTAAATTGTGATCATCGATCCAGGATTTCATGTGCAGGCAAGCTGAAGGGGCACTGAATCGAATGCCTGACGACCGCATCGATCAGAATGAGCGACTGGCCTCCAAAGGAAACAAAAGCGTGTGCTTTCTTTGCCTCTGGCCTACCTGCACATCACCAGCATTTGCATGCATGCACATCGCTCGCTTTTCATTTTCTGCAGATCAGCTACACAAAAGGCACTGTGTTGATCAGTTATGTCTTGATTATTTTGTCATGGAATTTGGTAGAAGAAGGTACCTAGCTAGTGGTTGAATTGCCCTGCAGCTGATTTCTGAATCAAATTACTCAGAAGCATCAGTAAGTTACTAGTAATTTATAAGGACTTCAATTCACAAAAGCAAGAATAAAATGCAACGTTTTGTTTGCACAGACGCTCACGCGTGAGGTCAGTAGGGCATCAGCACATCATCAACATCAAGATTCAAGCAGGACTAGTAGTGAAACTGAAATGCCGAGCAGCAGCTATAGAGTAGAGATAGAGCAGCAGCAAATCAGCTAGCAATGGCAAGCACAACACCAGAGGGGATACTGAGTTTCCCAAGGTTCTTGGCCTCGCAAGCAATGGAGCTACACAGTGGTGTGAGTGAGGAGAAGCTGGAGAGATGGTGATGGCGACGGGCCGGCCGGGGCCATGAATCTGATCAAACTCACAGTGGACAAGACAAGTTGGTTAAGGCAGGGCAGCAGATAGCCTTAGCTGCTGCTGGCTGGAGCTGGAACTAACTGCATTTTGGACCCAGGAATCCAGCCTTTGAAACTGCTGGCCTAGCAGTAGTTTCATGTTAAAATAAAGAGATAATTCTTTATATGCTACTAGAATTTCATGTTTTTCCTTATGACGAAGATAGTACTAGTGTTAAGGCAGCTGCAGCTCTCCTGTCCAGAGGAGGATATGATGGGCCTAAGCAATAATCTACAGAGGCCTTCTCATTTTGGGCTGAGAAAGTTGGACTAGCCTATTTCTTGGCACTCACATTTTTTTTAAGTATGATACTGTTATGTCTGCATGTGTTCAAGTTGTAGCCTAAGCAAGTATATTATATATGACATGGATATTTTTTCCCATTCAAGTCCAATGGATCAGCATGCATCGGATAGCCAAGTTGCACAGCATATATAATGTAATGGAGTCAGTTTAGACGTGACATTTTATATATCAGATGCTCCTAGATTTCGTCAGCAAGACAAAGATTGAGCAAACCAAGCCCAGCCTCTTTCCATTTCTTCTTCTTCTTTTAGTTGATCATCGTCTGTTCCGGTGGTTAGGAGCAGCATGAACTCATGCTTCCTTCAGCTCGTAAGAGATATGATACAATACACAAGGAGATTCTTCCATTGGTGGTTGCAGGTGCAGGTGTTTCCAAATGCCAAGCTAAGCATGGAAGGATGTCCAAGATGACAATATTTTTTAGTTTCAACAACTTTGAGTTTTATTAGCAAATTAAGATAGACCAAGCAATGTATAGCAGTCCTGCTAAGTATGGACAAGAACAGGTTACACTTTCAATAGCAACTTGAAAGAAAAGACAGAGGAAAGAACCAGCTTTCTCTAACAAATGTCCACTAGAGCTAACAGCATGACAGGATCGAGCAGGCACGACACTTTTGTTTTACATTTGCCATTTGAAATTATATACAGATTATTTTACACAACAAGGCAGGGCTAACTAATGTGGATATGTACATTAATCTTGATCAGGAGGTGATGGTAGGATATGCACATCCTTCTGTTCTAAGTGGATTTAAGCCTGTCCAAGTTATGCTTAACCTGCAAAACATGACAGACATGAGCAAATTATATGTGAATTATACATGAATTCAAATGTTCATTACGGAAACATGTGCTGCTAGGTGCTCTGACCATAATTGCATTGGCCTCTTCTAGGAGGGGCTGCAGAATGGAGAGCAGGACCTTCACATCCCCTGCAAAATCTTCAAATTCCTGACACTTTCCCATCAGCAATGCTATGAAGATCTCCCTTTCCGGAATGAGCTTCTTTGCCACCTGACAGTTTGCAGCTATTGCTCAGGAGATTGGCGAGTGTACTTGGTGAACAGATAATTGCAGAGATAGCTCTGCAACTATGATGACAAATGCTACTGTATTATGTTTTTGGTGAACAAACAGTTTTCAGATAATTGCTTGGTGTAATGTTCTGTACCCTATAAGCAGCTGATGAGATCCATCCATGCCATGGCTTCAGAGTGGCTGTATACACTTCTTCCACCATCTCTTGGAGGTTCAGTTGGTCACTGGTGTTCAGCAGCCTCTCCAGTAAATGTCTTGAGAAGTTTATCGACCTAGTTGGACGAATTCGCGGCAAGCCACAATGAACATTTGCAACAGAATTGAAATGGTAGACATGGATGTGTGTCAGACGAGCACAGTGAAATTCAGTGTACCTAGCCAGCCAGAGAATAGCTCTGGTGCAGCTGTTGACCTTCTTTGAGGTCCCTTCCTCCACTTCCTCTGTCACTATTGCTGTCAAGGTTGCATATTTGGAAGGGTCCCTTGCAAGCAAATCCTGTAATCTCTGCAAAGAGAACACAAAGCATTCAGGATTGCTGATTAGTGATAGGAATTAGTCATGGAGTACATGGAGCACAGGAGCAGGGATTGCAGACAAAGAGACCAACTTACCTCAACATTTTGCTGGATGTCTTGCCTCAGGACTAGTAACGTTGGTCCAATCTCATCTTCATTGGCAACAAGGCAGTGTGTGTCAATTCAGCATGATTTCTCACATGCGCAACAGAGAAAAATATAAGATGTGGGAGGGAACAAAACCGCATCTAATTGATCATATATTGCTCCTGTTTTTTCAGAGCATGAAAAATACTGAAAAAGGCACTTCCAGTTTTTCTCCTTTCCATTAAGATAGGTGATGCAAAACTCTCATGGCCACATAGCTAGAATGACCCATAGCTAGGGCACATGCCAATGCACAACATTGATACTGTAAATAAGAGAAAAAACTATTTTTTTTATATATATCCACAGAGCCTGTCACTCTAATCCACCAGTGATTCTTCCCAAGAACATGCATATAAAGAAAGCAAGGGTGAACAGCACAACTCTAGAAACCTGCTGAAGTTTCATCCATGGTGTGTCAAAAGTGAAATCAGGATTTGATTTGCATTTGGAAGAAAAATAAAAGAACATGAGCTACTGACCAAGGACATGGGTAAGGTGCTTGGAGACACAAAGGAGGTCCTTGGTGGATGACCTTTTCTTCCTCTGCTGCTGCTGCTCCTCATCTCCTGGGCAGGGCAAGCACAGCTCCTCCATGGCTATCCTCAACTCAGACTTGCCCTTCCCCATCTCCTCCCTCCTCACTTCCATCTGTCCTACTGCAACTCCTGCCTCCTACTATTCCCCTACTTATACACACATACACATACACATGCAAGCATCATTTATTGGGACAAATGATGGGGTCAACTTCTTGGTTATGTTTATAATACTGATTCCGATCTCTTGTGGTTGTTCTTGATTGCCATCCTGTGTGAAGTCAGAAGCAACAAATGGCGCATTATTGGGAGTAAGATAAGAGGGGTGGTTCCTGTCTTCCCTCCTTGGGATGGTTTTATTGGCTTGATGATGCAGCTGTCCTGGACTTGTTTATCAGACTCGAGGCATTGCCGTCTATGACTGATCCGGTTGTTAGAGCATTGTTGTTTCTTATTCCAAGAAAACGTTGTAAACTAATACTTCTGACTTTTGTAGGCAGCAAGTTGTACGGATATCATGTCGTCAGAAGGCAGGTTCTTGAGGAGGAGCTGCTTCAATCTGCTCCATGGACGTCAGGACGTGACAAATAGTATTATTCACATCTGATTAATTCTGATCATTAACCATCCAATCTGTGGGCGGCTACTGCAGGTTAAGATGAGAAACTTTGCTGTGTGATTGATGAGTAGTCCTTGATTTCACTAACCATGGATTGCAGCAAATTCTAGGTCTGAATATCCGCAGTATCTAGCTTGAACATCACTGAGAGTAACATTACTCTGAAACTGATGTAGTGGAGAGCATCAAACTAACTGCATGGAAACGTGCTGAACCCACAGATTCCAGGCAGATTACAATTCATTAATCAATACACGAGATGTGATGAGAGGAAATCCAACTCAGATTTGCAATTAAATACTTTATGGGCATCCGATTACACGATGGATTAACAACATCTGTTACACTCCTGTTGGTTCATCTATAAGACCAGATTGTAAACAGGATTGAAGCAACCGCTGTCCCATTGGAAATCAAGACAGCGGAGACAGTACCTGCCCTGCACTGGCCTGGATGATTTAACTAGCAGAATTTGTTCAGATCTTCAGATCAACTACTACTTAATGCTTCTTCCACAACGATGACACATATTTGCACAAATTTAGAGTAAAGAATCAATTGGATTTGGTTTAGAGAAGAATCCAACAGACTTGGGGTAACATCTGAATCCAGCCCTCAAGCATGCAACCTTGCAAGCCAACAAAGAGATTTGTTCATGGGCCGGGCCATGTTACTGCAAAACAAGCACGGCCCGTTTTCTCTTTTAAGAGGGCCCGTTTGTTTCTGGGCCTGTAATGAGCATATTATTACTCAAAGGAAAAAGTCTAAACTACGCTCTCTCGAAGTATCGCTGAACTCTGAATAACCTCTTAAAAAATTTCACCGTCTAAAAAGCGCCCGTGGTATTGCAAAACAGTTTAATTTACACATTTGAAAGGTGGTTTTGCTGACATGGCAACTGACGTGGCAGATCAATAAAAAAGTCTTAATTACACTCTCTGACTTTGCCTAAAGTCTAAATAACCCCTGAACAAATAAAAAATATTTAAAAATTAGTTTCTAATTTTTTTAATAATTCTATTTTATTTTCTAAAAATCTAAAATAGTGCTGAAACCTTTAAAAATTCATAACTAATTTATTTTAACTCTAAATTTGACCATTCAAATTGCATAATTTTCTAGAAAATAAAATATACACAATAAAAATACTTTTACACACAGTATAAGTGATCTTCTATACTGTTTATAATTAATTACTTTGGCATGTAGTTTTCGAAGTCCATGAGGAACCTGTTTTCGTCAAGGAAGCTCCTATTTTTGTTCCTGTGCAGCAAGGCAAGTTATCTAAGTCTATTCTTTGATAGGGACAATAATAAGCATTTATTTTAGAATGTCACCGGGAAGGGGCAATAAAAAACTATGGTGCAAGTTTTTACCAAACTAACGAAAGTTAATTAACCAACGAGATACACTTACATATACAATACATGATTCACGGTCTTGAAATAATGCAAGAAAAGAAAGAAGATTCGGATGGAAAAGCTAAAATTTGAAAAAGATGCCTTTTGAATTCAAACAATTTTTTGCTAAATTCAAACAAATTTGAATTTTTAGCCAGAGGCACAAGCAAGCAAAATCGTGAGCTAACAGCTGACTCCCTCCTTTTTCTAATACATGATGCTTCTAACTTTTATACATAGCGTTTGACTATTTGTTTTATCCAGATTTTTTTACAAATATTCAAAAGTTTAAGTCATGTTTAATTTTTTTTAAGATATGATAATTTATAATAATATTAATAGTATTCACATAGTTTTTTAATAACAGGGGGCTTGTTATTGCCCCTTCTCGGTGACATTCTAAAATAAATGCTTATTATTGCCCATGTCAAAGAATAGACTTAGATAACTTGCCTTACTGCACAGAACAAAAACAGGAGCTTCCTTGATGAAAACGGGCTCCTCAGGAACTTCAGAAACAACATGTCAAAATAATTAATTATAAACAATATAGAAGATCACTCATACTGTGTGTGAAAGTATTTTTATTGTGTAGATATTATTTTCTAGAAAATTATGCAATTTGAATGATCAAATTTAGAGTTAAAATGAATTAGTTATGAATTTTTAAAGGTTTCAACACTATTCTGGATTTTTAGAAAATAAAACAGAATTATTAAAAAATTTAGAAATTAATTTTTAAACATTTTTTATTTGTTCGGGGGGTTATTCAGACTTTAGGCAAAGTTGAAGGGTGTAATTCAGATTTTATCATTGATCTGCCACGTGAGCAAAATCGTCCGCGGTTTCGCCACGTCAGCAAAATCGTCCTTCAAAGATGTAAATTGAGTTGTTTTGCAATACCGTGGGTGCTTTTCAGACGATAAAATTCTCTAGGAGGTTATTTAAATTTCAGCGATACTTCGAGAGTGTAATTTAGACTTTTTCCTTACTCAAATTACCAAACATACATATGTTAACTTCAATATTACTAAATTAAAAAACCTTCAATATTATCGACGCCATCAAATACTCAAAAAATATAGTACTTAAAAGTTAAAAAGTAAATACTATAGAAGAGTGAGAATAACATAAAATATTACTCGTTGCTACATTTTCTAGTAAAGAATTATTGGTTTGAAAACCACTGTTTAGCCACCGTAGGCCATAAATAACCTTTTCCATGATTTGTACATGTACAATTGATCTCTAATAAATAATTATCAGTGCGAAAACCACTTGTTGGAACGTCACAAACATCAAATGAGATCCTCGACCGTTACTTTATCACGATTTTACCGACTTTATTAATACCAATAATATATGAATCTGATATAAAAAGTTGCAAAAGAGAAGGCTGCCGGTTCTGAAAACTCAATCAAGACAGTGAAGTTGGTCCTTATTAATTCGCTCATGCTGGCCAACTATCTGAAAGCGAGCCATGAGTGACATTTTTTCATTGTGATTTCGCAGATCGATCCTGGCCGTCCGATCTCATGTGCCGGCACCACGCCTACAGTGGTGTAACTGCGCCACGTCACCGCCTCTATCCTTCTAATTAAGCAGCCGACCTCTACAGGAGGTGGGCCCATCGGTCAGCGACCAGCACCGCTGTATCCAGGGTAGCGGCGGGCCCACCAGCCCATGTGCCGCCCTCCGCTGGGCCCACGCCGCGCCGGCCTGCGAGGGCCGGGTCCACGTGTCGGCCTCCCGTGCGTTCGGTACGTTGGACGGCGTGGACCCGCCGGGCCCCACCGGCCGCGGCACACGCCAACCTAAGCTGTCGCCCCCCTGCCTTTGTTGTTTTGCGCCTAGATCCCTCTACTTTTATTCAATTTTCTTGTCTTCCTCCGTTTCAATTCTCTCCGCTAGTCAACAACTCTTCAAACTTTGGAACAGGTTTTAGGGAAAAACGATTTTTTTTGGCGGGGAGGGAACAATGATTTTAGGACAAATGACCGGTTTATAGTACAAAGATATGTTTTTTACTGATTTTTTAATTACTATCTAAGGAAAAAGACAGAATAAATGAATAGGGACTATGGAGAGAGTAGAGTATGCACCACTCTTTTAAATTAATGAGATTTGCCATAGCGGGTGTCCACTGAAGAATAACCGGATCACTCTTATATAATTTTTTGTTACCTTCATTTATCATCAATTTCAAGATTATATATTCCATTCTTCATACATGCAAAGTTCCACCTTTGCCTCTCCGCAGTCAGCTCACGACCTAAAAAAGCGAATAAACGTGTGGAAATTTCTAGCCAGCCAGGCTGCAGCAGGGTCTTTGATGTCGATACCTGAAAACGAAGGGTGTAATCTGTAAAAAAGTAGTCACCTTTCTTAATTTCTTGTGGAAAACTTTCCGACGCTCTTCTGCCCCTCCCCACTGAGATCCCTGCGCCACCGAGCCACCCCCGTCATCTCCATGGCTCCGCCGCTGCCTCCGCCGTCGCCGATGCTGGTGGAGACGAGGCACTAGGAACGCTTATAGAGGAAGTTTACGGCCGATCCAGGTCCGTACGTGCTGTTGCTCTTTACCCTCGTGTCTCTCGTCGATGTGATCTTCTTATGTTCTGACTGTAGATTGGGGCATCCCTTCTTCATCTCCTTTTGCCCGGAAAGAATCTTCTTTTCGTGCTTGCTGGTTGCGGCGCCTTCCGAAAAGAGGATTTTTTTGTTTTGTTTACTCATCTCCCATCCTCCCTGTGTGGATTCTAGGCTTGGATTTGCCCCGGGAAAGGAAGGAGCTTTTGACTAATTGAGTGAAGGCTGCGGGGGAGAAGATGGCTTCGGAAATGGTAAAGGCGGCGACGAGTGAGAAGCTCAAAGAGATGGACTGGGCCAAGAACATCGAAATCTGCGAGCTCGTCGCTCAGGATCCTGGGTATTCTTCTTGCCATTCGCTCGCATAGTGCCATTTGACTAGATTTTTGTTTCGAAATTTCTAGTTTCCCCAGTAGCATTACAAGTTTGTTAGTTGGAGGTTTGGTTAGTTAATGACTTGGCAACACAGTGATTTTTCCTGATATTTTAGTGCGACATGAATTGTACGGAAGGAGCTACCAATTCTTCATTGCCAGTTTTTCTTTATATAAGTCATGGCTCATGAGTTGCCGTATGGAAAGAGTGATTTTGTGGCCTTGAATGCGCTATTTATTTTTATCTACCTGTTACTGTCACCAGGAAAGCGAAGGATGTGATCAAGCCTATAAAGAAGTATATAGGAAGCAGGAGCAAGAATACTCAACTTTATGCTGTAATGGTAAGATATATGTGCGGAAGCAGCATTCTTTGTGCCTAGCTCTCCGATGAACTACAACGTTTTGCAGCTATAGATTAGTCACTGTAACATTCTTGTTATATCATGGCCATGTAAGAAGGAACTAGGAAAGAATTAGCTGTCCCGTTTATGCACCCATCAAAGCTTGCTGTGCTAATACTCTGTTCCAAATCGCCCTCCAACCACAGCTTTCGTTTAGAAGGGTTGCTTGCCTGTGGAGTTAATTCTGAGCTTTATGCAGCCTGCATTAGTCCTATTTTGTCAGATTTTGGTATATTGGTAATTTGGTATGAATAATGGCTCCTGTTGGGTTTCAACTCTAGAGTGACTACCCAACTTGCTTGGGATTGAAAGGCTTTGTCATTGTTGTTGGTATGAATTATGGCTCCTGTTGGGTTTCAACTCTATACTACCCCAACTTGCTTGGGATTGAAAGGCTTTGTTGTTGTTGTTGGTATGAATTACGATCTTCCTTTTACCACTGCAATTAATAGCCAGCCTTTTCCCCATAGAGAATCTTATTAATGTCATCATCGCTTGTTTGTCACTACACCTTTAATCTTGACTCATTGCGCTATTTGTTCCAGCTGTTAGAGATGCTCATGAATAACTGTGGAGAGTCTATCCACAAGCAGGTCATTGATAATGGTCTTCTCCCGATACTTGTGAAGATAGTGAAGAAAAAGGTGATTTGTCTCATTATTTTTCCCCTGAAATGTTGGAGGAAAGTTGTGAGCCTTCACTAATTGAGAATTGAGATGTGGATATAACACGATGCCTCTGTTTCAGACAGAATTACCAGTTCGGGAAAAAATATTTCTTTTGCTGGATGCGACCCAAACATCCGTTGGTGGAGCAAAAGGGAGGTTCCCTCAATACTATGAGGCATATTATGATCTGGTGGTAGGTATCATATAACCTTTTTCACACACAAAAAAATAAATCCATGTGTTCATCTTAATCAATCATTGAGAGTCCTGAGGTCTGATGTACTGGTATTTATTGGCCATTGCATGATTTATGATTTGACCACCTCCGCAACTCTGATAGGTGCAGCTATGCTTCACATGTTTCTTTAGTTGCCTTGAAATATAAAGTAGCTACCTTTTTGGTAAATATCTGAAGCTATTATTTTCTTCTCTTTCTTAGTCTGCCGGTGTGCAATTTTCGAATCGTCCAAATGTTGTTATAACACAAGCGCAAGCTCCAGTCTCAGAACCAAGAATCGAACCAAATAATAACAGTTTATCTAGGGGATTGGATGAAGGCCAGAAGGAAGTGCATACACAGCCTGTTTCTGAGTCAAGGTATTTTCTGGTGTGGATAATTAGAATCTCATGCTGTAAGCTTAATTTGGATTCTTGTTTGAAAACAAAGTTACTTCTGCCATTTCTTGTTTCTTGTTTTGCTACTTTAGTTTCAATATATCGTGTAGTATTTAGATGAAGCTTGCCTTTTGTTATTCCAATCTCACAGTACTTGAAATACTTTGATAAAAAATTCCATGTGTTAACAATTGAAATCGATTCTTCCTAGAATTTGACTTGGCATTTCGAATTGAAATGTGTCTGTTTCTGTCAGTTATTAATACCGGTTAATTTTTCTATCTGCCATCTTTGGGTTTTCTGAACTATCCTTGTTGATGTACCATGGTAGGAGCAAATAACATAGTGTTCAGAAGAAGTGTATGGTTCTCAAATGGAATATCCAGGATCAAATCATGTGTTTCTGTGTTATGTTATTCTAGATTTAGTATCACAGCTTTCCTCTTGATCATTGTTGCTGTTGTCCTTAGGGTGCCATGACTAACATATATGTATTATGTGTTGTTTATTGACATTCACAGACAAGATACTTGTTTGATGATGTGACAAATATTACCTTTCCGTGTTAACCATCCAACTTCCTTTGTTCTTTAATCATTCTGACAGTACACTTTGTTTTTTATTTCAGTATAATCCGGAAAGCTTCTAGTGTCATGGAAGTTCTAAAGGACGTGCTTAATTCCATGGATCCTACACACCCTGAGGTATAGATATGGTGGTTTTCATCCTCATTGTTTGATTGATGTTTTTTTCATTTTTTGGTTGTCGGTTGTAGATCTATCTACTTACAAATACATTTTCTGGGCAAAGTTACTTGAATGTAATTTATTTTTCTCAAGTACTGTGAACTCTCACACCTACTACTGTTATTTTTCAGGGAGCAACTGATGAGTTTGTGTTGGATCTCGTAGAGCAATGTACATTTCAAAAGCAGCGAATAATGCACCTTGTTATGACGTCAAGGTAAGTTCTCAATATTTGATGCTGCACTTCAATATTTCTGTTGATTTCCATGCAAATGGTGACATTTCTTTGGCATTGCTCCTTCAGTCTGTGATCTGTTATAAGCTGCCTTCTTGCAATGATATGTGAGTTGATTTCCTTCGTTTGCTAGAGATGAAGTATTGGTATCGCAAGCAATAGAACTGAACGAGAAGCTGCACAAGGTCCTTGTACGGCACGATGCATTGCTTTCAGTTCACCCAACTACAACAGTAGCTTCTACTCTCAAGGAAGAGGAGGAAGAAGATGCCGAAAGTCTTTATCGGAGGTATGCACGTTCACTCTTTATTCCTCCACTCCTGGAAGAAGTCTGATTATGCGCGTTCACTCTTTATTCCTTCACTCCTGGAAGAAGTCTGATTACTGAATTTTCCCCACCATCACAGGCTGCGAAAGGGTAAAGCATTATCAGAAGATTACACACATGCTTCTGTACCATCATTTCGATCTATACCTGAGGACAAGATGCGGCGCCCGCTCACTATTGAGCCATCCAACGGGGCTGATAAGAAACTGGGGGCACTGAACATTCACTCGCCTGATTCTGAGGTGAGGCCTGAAGGTGTGTTGATTCCACCACCGCCCGCCAAGCATGCTGAGAGGGAGAGGTTCTTCCGAGAGAAGAACATGGATGTCAACTTGCCTGACCATCTTAGGGGCCTATCGACGCACAGCCGGGATGGGAGTAGCTCATGTAGTGGCAGCACCGATTATGGCGACTGAGGGGTGGTATGCTCACTGCTCAGTATATAAAGGTTTTTTTTGTTCTTGAGTATGATCTCCTACTTGCCCGGCAATACATTGATGTTGAGAGAGGCAGCCTCAGCCTCGTAGTCGTCTTCTCGCTGACACTGTACACTTGGCCTTCTAATTCTTTTACAATTCTTCCCCCTTCTCCTTACCTGACATCATTCGGAGACAGTTGAACAATGCTGTGGCAAGTTGTGACCATCTATCTGCATACTTTTGCTTGAGGTTTTCTTCTACTTTCACCTCCTTTTGGCTTTCTGATAATATGTAGTGGTGTGCGTTTGCTTGTGTCAGAAGCGTGCTGTCCAGCTTTAGCCTGCAGCTCCATGTGTTTTTGTGGGTCACTAGCTTATGTCCATGCCTAATGGGCCTCTTTGGAACTTTGAAGAGCTTACAGTTACAGCTACCTCGTCTCTAAACTGTCCAGATTTCAGCTTTAGATTGTGAAATTCAATAGTAATAAAATTTGAAAATAAACTATAATCTAAAGACAGGAAACACTAGCTTCTTTATTCTCACTGGCTAGATAATTACAAACTGTTTTAAACTTGTCTTAAAGTCATTCTCTTTCTGTCAAGACCACTAGTACCTTATCAGATATTGCATATTACTGGTATTTATGTTTTTTAAACTTGTTCAATTTCTCGCCGCCACATATACTGGATATGCTCTTCAGATTGTCCGGCAGTAGCATAGTAGGAGCAAAATTTGTGTGGCAACGGAAATTACAGGTTTGAACAGAATTTTTTTGTACATAATGTTTGTTTGCAGGAGGAAATCTATTTTCTTATTAAGCTTAAGTACATGAGCTATTCATAGGCTACACACGACGATAGTGAATATGGATCAAAATATTTTATCATTTTATTAGAAATTAACAATTCTAATACATTCATTTGAAACTCCATGTGTTTTAATTCCCATGAATCTTTCAAATACAGTGTCTCTAATATTACTGAATTTTTGAAATCCTGATTTTTAATTCATACTAATCTTTCAAAGACTATCTTAGTATTAGTGTCTTTTGAAATCCCGATTTTTTACGTTTTTAGACTTTTTGTTCCAAAGAACATGGAGCCTTTGCAATTGAGATGGCATCTGACGCCTTGACCACACGATTACGACATTTAGGAAATACGCCTTCACTGTTGACTTACACTATTCATGGTAGAACGCCTTTTCCTTTTCCTCTCGTCGTCTCCTTGCTCGCGCCGACATATTGGGGGAACTTTTGATTATTTGCCACTCATTCTTCAAATGCTCATTCTTTGATTTTGCTTTTTTGTCATTTGAATTAGTTGTATTTTCTTTTCATACTATTTTGGCCACTAAGCAAGTTAAATTATTTATATTTCAGCTAAGTAACATTAAAAATGATCAAGTTACTCCTATAATTTAATAGTATACTAAAATAAGTAGGAGACAAATTTAGCAAGCAAATTATATATTATTTATAAATAAAATAGCAGGGTTTATATATTTCTAAGATTTCTATATGAAACATACCAATGTTAATATGGTCTTTGCTATCATTTAAACAAGAATAATATCTCACAGATTAATTAGGTTTCTATATTAGTTTGAGAGCAAAATTATCATTTTAGCTTGTTTAGTGGCTAGAATGGCATGAAAGCAAAATAGACGTGATTCGAGTGTTAAAAAACAAAATCGATCAAGAGGTTATCATTTGAGAATGAACATTTAAAAAAGGAGAGTTACAAATAATTAAAACTCCCGACATCGGGAGGGAGGACAGGGTGATCGATGGCGGTGGAGGCGGACGACCCGAGCACGGCGGCGACGCTCGAGAAGTTCCGCCTCTATGAGACGCGCGCGGTAGGCTCCCATTCACTCTATCTCTGTCTCGCTCGGTCGCTCTAGGAGACGCGCCGCCGTGAATGAGTCGCTGACTGTGATTGATTGGCGGCGGGGAATCCAGATCCCCGTGCTGTGCTTGTGCATGCCTCAGAGGTTCTACCTGATCGGTACTTCGCGGGAGAAGCGGTGGTTCCGGGTGCTCAAGATCGACCGCTCGGAGCGGTCGGAGCTCAACATCAGCGAGGATCCCGTCTGGTACTCCCAGCAGGAGGTTAAGAATCTCCTCCAGCGCATCTCCGAGGGCAACCGCTCCACCGGCGTTCTCACCGACGTGACCAAGGCCTACGGCATCGCAGGTGCCCACCACGTCGTTGGATTATTGGATTGCTAGCCTAATTCTGAATGATTGGCTGGACGGATTATATTATTCCGTTCATTTTATTCGCCTTAAAATCCTTGCTAGTTTTTGTAGTTTCGTTGCAATTGGATCGTCCTAGGAAGTTGGTGTACTTATTAATGCCATGGTGGATATTTTCGCCCCAGATCAAATGTTGGGAGTAGTTCTCAACAGAAATTCGTTGATAAGATTGATGAAAAATGGGAGATAATTTAGTAACCCTACATTTCTTATTTATCCTGTCTAATTTAAATGAGAGGCTCCTCATGCCATTGTTCCTGAGCATATTTTCTTCTGTTTCTTCTGTTACATAGGTTGCATTAAATTCCTGGAGTCGTATTATCTGATTTTGGTCACCAAGCGCCGCCAAATTGGTTGCATTTGTGGGCATCCTATTTACTGTATAGATGACAGCCAGATGATAACAATTCCACACTCATCTGTGCAGACAGATGTCGCAACCTCTAAGAATGAGCTAAGGTATGTGTTGTTGCTTACCTTTTTAATGTTTCTTTGTTCATTATTCATCTCATTTTCTATATCGCTTTACAGTTTGAACTTGCGGGTACTTGTATGTATTTATTGAACGTTAGAAAATATTAACAGGTACAAGAAACTTTTGGCTAGTGTTGATCTCACCAAGGATTTCTTCTATAGCTACACATACCCCATTATGCAGAGCCTGCAGCAGAATGTCACTTTTGCAGAGACGAAGGAAATGCCTTATGAAAATTTATTTGTCTGGAATACTTTTCTGACAGAGCCGATTTGGTCAAGGTGCCACAATACTCTCTGGACAGTAGCTCTGGTCCATGGACACTTCAAGCAGGTTATGTATAACAAACATTCCGCCAGTTGGTTTTCCCACTATTATGTTTCTGGCGTATACTTCTGCAAATCAGATAACTCATTCTATTTGGAGTTGTACATATTTCCGTTCACTTCAAGTTCAAGAATGTATTTGTGTCAAAGTGCTTGGGAATGGGGATTTATCTGTAGAGTCATACTAATTAAATGCCTACTTCTTATTTACCTGAATAGATTGCATTCACATCGAAAATGCTTGGGACCTTTATCTGACATCCGTAAAGTCCTATTAATTAATATACCTTCTTCTCTTGCTGGAGTAGAACACTGAGTTGTGATCTAA
>KE371882.1:467469-486784 GCA_000418225.1 Zizania latifolia
GTACCTTACTGTTTGCAGGAAATTACTGATGGGAGGGGTGTGGATGTAGCTGTGGAGGCACTTGGTAAGGCATTGACATTTTCCCAATGTGCCAAAAGTGTACGAGATGGAGGCAAAGCTGTTATGATTGGGCTTGCTGCAACAAATGTAATGGGAGAGGTGGATATAACCCGCCTTGTTCGCCGACAGGTACACAAACTAGCTCCAATGAAGTAATGTTGGCTTGGTTTTCTAAAAAGAAAAAGAAAACAAACAATACCTTCTTGTACACAAAATAATTCCATTTGCTCACATTACTCATTCAGTCTAGATGCAGCCACCTTCTTGTTCTTCTGCCTGTAAAAGAGGATCATAGCATCACAAACTTAGGAGTTAACTGTGACATACTGCTATGCTGATAGCCTGATACTGCAATACAATGTATTCGTTATTCCGCTGATCATTGATCTACCATAAGTTTGTACAGTCCCACAGAAACACATAATATTGACTGGATTGCTTTCTTGAATTATATTATGATTGACATGTTAACTTGAACCAGGTGAAGATCATTGGCTCATATGGTGCAAGGGCCAGGCAAGATCTTCCTCAGATAGTCAAGCTTGCGGAGAGTGGAGCCTTCAATCTAAAGAATACCATATCAAGGAAATGCAAGTTTGAAGAGGCAAACAGCGCCTATGAGGATCTTGACCATGGCAAGATCGTTGGCCGAGCTGTAGTCGAGATCATGCAGTAGTGATGAGCTGATTCTGTGGTTCAAAGTCTGGGACTCTGGGTCAAACAAATAAGTAGGTTGTGACATTACATATTCCATGAACGCCTCCCTAGTCCCTGATTTGTTCTAAGATGTCAGAAATTGTTGATAAAAAATGGTTGAACCATAGAGAGATGGCTATTTCAGTTTGATCATCTTTCCTATTTTCATGTTTTGATCCTACCGTGAGGCATGATTTCAAGTGCCATCGCATTTGGGATTTGCCTCTGTCACTTCTACCAGGAAGGGTGAAGGAGCATCAAGCTGATATGTTTCTTCACCTTTCAGTTTAAAAATGTTCACTTCCATGCTCTTGGAACTTCCCACTTGCACCTGCACTACTGGATCTGAGTTCAATGATTCATACAAGATCATAAATACTGTACTTGTTGGAGATAAGCACTGTCTGTTGTGTTTTTATAGCCAGAAATCTAGTTTACAGGAGCAAAGAATCATCACAAAACATCTATGTGGTAGATACAGATACTCTCAAAAGTGGTAGAGAGAACAGCAGCTGGGAATCTGCAAATACAATTGTACATTGCCAACTGAATTCAACTCTTTTATCAGGGTTGTAAACCAATACATTCCTAACCATTTCTCTGGTAGAGGTGTTTACAGGACAACAGCTCTGCATGTACTGATGTACATCAGGGTTATGATAGATGCTTTGTCACTTCCATTCGTCTACAACAATTCATGGGATTCTTCAAACCAAAATTCCCATACTTCAACTACATGGAAGAGTATAAAACAAGTCAACCATGAACATGCCCAATCAGCACAGCTCTTCTGCTCATGCGCTGGCCACCATTCCTGTTTTCTTATCAAGGCTAGAGGTCAGCTGCTTGTCGACCTGAGCAAACACCTCATCCACCAAGGCATCTCCTTTTATCTAAATTACAGAGAGGACATTGAAGGCAATATGTTGAGTGTTAGAGCAATAAGATGCTGGTATTTAAACTGCAGAAACAGGTAAATAAACACAGCGGGATTGTTTGATGGTATGGTTAAGCATCATTTAAAATTGATTATTTATTTTGGGTTACTCTTTATCCTACATAAGCGGAAGTAGTTAACGCCATGCTAATTTCCAAGTTTAACAGAATACCAAAATGTAGGCATGAAGAATGTGTAAAAGTACAGAAGAGCCTAACATCAACAAAAAATAAAATTGTTGGGAGAAGTAGAAACATAAGAAGCTATCAGAAAAAAATGTAAAACACAAGAATGTCATAAGGAACAAAGAAGTTAAAAAACATAAGAGCAATTCTCATAGTATCAGAAAGGAACGCTAGTGTTCAGGGCCTCAGCCTTGATCTAACCAATCAGGGAGAGTTTTCAATTCAAAAAGAGATAAATGCTTGCCTTAACTATCACATCGTCATATATTGATAGCAAGGATTCTACATTTTGATAATGAGTCTGCAGCCTCAGCTTAACCTGCATAAAGCAAAAAAAAAGAACATGTGTGAATTGGACTCTGAGGCATTGAACTCTATTAATTTTTAAAATCCACATAAATAGCTAAGCAGGCGATGACAAATATCTGATAAAAAAAGAATAATCAAAATGGACACTGTGCAAAGTTCTGCTATTGCAATGTGCAATTCAAGACCGGCGTCCTAAACCAGCTAAATTTACAGTTATCCTCCACCACCACAAGAATCATGTCATGCCATCATTTCAAAAAAGCAGCTTAACATCAGTCCAAAATCTTGGACACCAGTACACCACATATTTACGACTTTTACATAATAATGTTGAACATTTTGTGGATATAAACATACACACGAACCGACATGATAAGAAAGATGACAAAGTATGTCAAGCTAAATTGAATCAGTAAGAGACCAAATAAAAGGTTGCTGCAGTAATGCATGCTAAGCACATCAAATGACAAATGAGTCCACCATGTCAATGCTCAATGCACAACTACATTGGCCTTCTTTTTCTCTATATATCAATAACCTTTAGAAACATGTACCTTTTCTTCTGTATCATCAAATCTTTGTGTAAGCCTTGAAGCAATTTCTTCATTCTCTGGTGGGGAATACTTTAGATGGTATATTTTCCCAGTTACAGGATCAAGCCTTCTCCCAACCACCCTCTCAACAAGAAGTTCATCTGGAACCTGCATTAGCAAACAATGAACTAACATTACATGTTCATTTTCCATGTACGAAATATAGTTACTAAATTCCACTCCATTTCACTCAGAAATAGATAGAGCCTGACCGGCATTTGTTACAAAATGAAATTGAGCGCATGATAATGTTCAAGTGTTTGCAGTTAACAGAAATAATGACTGTAAATTATAAAATGAAATTGTAAACCTCCATCTTTCTTTTGTAAGAAGGAAACTGGCAGTATTTGTTCTGTTCAAGATATTCATTAGCCTAAGCCTAATGACCAGGACCAGGAGGAGTTTTCAGATAAATAAAATTGGTACGGCTGGTACTATAGCATATGGTGAAATTGAAAACAAAATCCCTTATTCTAAAGATCAAATATACCAAAGGATTTGGATTATATGTTAATAATTCGGTCTAGTGGACACTCACATCCAACAGAATGAAAATATCAGGCCGGATTCCAAGAGTTTCCAGTGCCATTGCCTGTGAATAACTTCTTGGGTATCCATCCAATAACCAACCCTTTTCCTGAGCATCTGGTTGCAGAAGGCGTTCCTTCACCATCTGGCAGTAAACCAAAATCATTTATTCAGCAAAACTGATAACTTCTATGGCATCAGTACAAATAACAAAAAAGATACCCACATTAACAACAATCTCATCAGGAACCAGCTGACCCTTCTCCATGAATTCCTTGGCTCGCTTCCCATTCTCAGTGCCTGCAGCAATTTCTGCCCTTAGCAAATCTCCAGCAGAAATGTGCACCAGACCGTACTGCAAATTACATTGTCCAGTACTTAATAAAATGAAGGAAACCAGTCTCTGAATCTCATATAGATGTTTACTAAACTGTTTACGTTTAACTTGGTTGCCCTCATTACACAATACAAACATACATGGGTATGACATAGCACATGAGTATCATACATTTTACCAAGCATTGTAAAGAAGAAAAAAAATCAGAGATAGCATGCAACCAGCCAACCACTAAATCACTTACTTTGGTCTTGATGAGCTCACACTGCGTTCCCTTACCAGATGCAGGAGCCCCTGCTATCATGACCTTTAAGGGATCAGCTTTCACAGCCACAACAACCTGAAATCAAGTTCGCAAAGAGTTGTAAGTTGATAAGTTCAAAGTGTTAGAAAACAGGACAGAAGAATATGGCATGAATACTCGCAATGCAAGTTATAAGTGTACAAGCTCCGATACATGAATACTCCTGGCCTAGCCCAAAACCAACATTTTTATGCTAAACCTAAAATAATAAAAACTTCAGTACTCTAATGTCTTGACTTGAAGAACTAACTAGCAAATCTAATCTATTCAAGAAGAGAGTAAAGCCTCGAAATTCCATAATTTTGTGGCCCAAAACACGAGTAAAACAAAGTAATTAGCATCTCCCGGCACCATAAAAACCCAAACTTTACAGAGCTTTCTTCTGATTCCCCCCTTACATTCTAGCTAGCAATACTACATGGAGCAAGTCCCATAACCAAAGGGCAGGCAGACCTTGGCCGCTCGAGGCAAGGAGCGAGGTTTCCTGGTCGCCGGCGAGAGCCCGCGGCAGCGGGCAGAGTGGAGTCCGAGGGGGCGGGAGCCGGCTGGGGAACCCGGGGAAAAGTGCCCGCCGCGGGCAATCGGCCTCTCGGCGGACAAAGGAGGCGGGGACAGGGAAGCGGCTACGGCGGCGGCCATGGAAGAGGCCATTGGCGGCTCCGGCGGAGCGAAGAAAACGCAGCACTGCTACTACTAGTCTACTAGAGGAGATGAGTAGGAAAACGGAAATACTTCTCTAAAAAAACAATCTTTGCAAGCTGTTTTTTCTGTTTTTGTTTTCTTTTCTGGGAGCTCATTTTGATTTTTCTAGTTGCGTGATGTTTTGTGCAGCACAGATTTTGATTTTTGAGGCCTCAGATTTGCCAGAGGCCTCTTTCTTCTTCTTTTTTTTTCTCAGAAAAAGAGTAGGTGCAGAACAGCAGGAGGTTTGCTTCTGCAGTTGTGTGAGCCTTCAGGACAAGGAATCCTGATATTTGGTCTCATGGCCACCGTTTCCAAAGGACCGAAATTTGCATGGGTACACAAAAAGTCACCGGTCTTTGGGCGTGCCAAAACATTTCCTCAGACGATGTACCTGAACATCCAACCCGTTCAGGTTGGATGGATTCCACATTCGCGTGTGCTTCGTTTGGTCAAACATCACATGTTGTCCTGGCTCAGAAAATACTGCATCAGGGCCCTATGCAACTACGAAACTAACAAAATCTAACCGATTTTTTTGTTGTGTTTCACGGTTGAGAAGCAGACACACAGATGGTGTTTGGTGTCCTGAAGGGTGACAGGAAATGAAGTAGTCGATACTAAACCACCGCCGCCGGACAGAGAGCAAGCAGCGGCGGCGCAGGCAACGACTTGGGACGAGCAAGGCCCAGGTTGACCCTGCACAGGAGGCCTTGCTCTATCTCGGCGCTTGAAGCGACAGATGAACAGTACTTTTCCGGTTCGCAGCGAGCGAACAAGATTGAGGCGCTACAGTACTTTTTTAGTTTTTACAGGTGTTGATGTTTGTGCCCTCTCCAATACAGTTGCAGTGTCCAAGCCAGAAGCATCATGGAAGTTGGAAGTCAACCCTTGCTGTACCATGCTTGTTCCGTTTTCTTTTTTGCTGCTCCCCTCTTGTGGGTTGCTGCCTGCACGTATTGCTTGTCGTTGCATATGCTGGGTGCACTGCATTGGACATGACCAGTTGACACTTGCAAAAGTCACTGTCTTTAAGAAGAAAGAGCAGCTAGCTGAAAAAGTTGGAAATCTTGGTTAGATTGTCCATCCATTGGCACTATCTCTGGATACCAACCACTTAATTCCCTCCTTTTCAGTTGCTCATCAGTGATCTTTTACTCTTGTAGCCACTTTGTTGGTTATAAAGCAATCGCTGGAACAGTTGAGATGATACACAAAAACGAAGGTCATCAGGGAAAATTAGTCAGAATGAACTATCCCAGGTTGATCGTTGATGCAAATTACATAAAGAAAGAAAAAAAAGTAAAGAGAAGAAATGTGGTTGACATCTGAAAGGCTGAAATTGAAAGGTTGTATCTACCACTCAGCCGGCCGGCAGTGCAGCCAAAGTGTTGCCGCACTAGCTGAAAGAGATTTTGATGGACACCATGGCCATCAACCACCACAATGCAGCAGTGAGCGAGCAGCCAACCTCTGAGCTCGCTCGCCCCTAGCAGAAACACGGCGGAAACCCAGCGCCCCAGCGGTGGGTGCAGGACAAGAGGAAAGAATTCAACTATTCGAGATAGGGCGACATGGACACTGAGGTGAGGCGTAGTGGCAGTCACTCTCCATCAAGCCCGGGCCTGGTTCAAGTTGGATTGGACCGCGCGGCTCTTATCGTCGATGTAGGTATCATGCATGGGTGAGTGGGGAGGAAAGGACGAAAGAAAGACAAGAATTTGCATGAATCAATGGAGCAGAGATTTCGATGTTTGTTTGTTTGTTTGTTTGTTTGTTCAAGAGATCAATTCTTGGTCCTATGTGCATCTTACCCACTGTGGACTGTGGAGTATAATCTTGTAAGAGCAGTGATTCGCACGGCACAGGTAAAGGGAATGCCCTCCAGGTGTTCGATCATTTGCCTCACAGGATCCATACCCTTCTTACGTGGGAACCTTTATGGTGTCCCACTTACCTCATTAGAGGGTAAGAGATTAAATCAATTTTAGCCATCATTGATTTTATTTAATTAACTAAAATAAAATTCAATGTTAATGCTATTTACCGGCTACATCCGGTGATTACTTAGCTTCTCTCTCCTTCCATTGCACGCGAGAGAATGGAAAACACAGCTGCTTTTCCTCTGATTACGTGAACACCAGAATAGAAATATAGCTATGTCTGCATGCGCATGATTCACTCTTGCATGGTAAAATCGTAATTGACTACATGCATGTGCAACATAAATGGAATAGCAACCGCATCATATCCATGCACATGATTTTAAACAGAATAAAAGGATAATTTACAACGTACTTATGATTTATTACGCATAATTTTAAAAAATTGGTAAAAACCCCATTTTAAATAGACGATTTTAGATCCTTTTAAACTGTACAACCTTTACATAGTAAATTATGATTTATTATGCATAATTTAAAAAAACATAATTTATTATGTTCTGTTTAAACTAATAAATTATGATTTATTATGCACAATTTAAAAAACTAGTAAAATACCCCATTTTAAATAGAACAACGTACTTATGATTTTAATCCAGAAGTACATCTATTTAGAAGGCAAAAACATATTTTTCTCTTATTACACCAACAGCAAAATGGAAGTATAGCTATGCATGCGTATGATTCACTCTTCCATTCTAATTGGGTATGATGCAATTGATTTATTATGCATGCATGTGAACTTAAAAAATAGAATGATAGCAATTGTCTGATGGGCATGATTTTAAATAAAAGGAGATGTGACCTATTACCTCTTAAAAGGGTAATAGGTCACTCTAATTAAATCTAAACCGTTGGATAAAATAGAATGAACGGTCCATATATCTTTAAGGGTATCATAAAATTTTCCTGTTATGTATGTCGGAGAAGTGAAGAACCTGAATTCTTATTATTGTCAGCTTTAATTGTTCGCGTTGATCAACATGCAGAAATAATTGCGAGAAAACTCCAAGAATGCGGACAACTAGGAGATGTAGCTGCTCCTTGAATGATTCCTGGTGTCGTTGCACTCATCCATTTGGCAGAAGCGAAACGCTATGCCCGTATGCTCTGCTATTATCAGGAACACTGGCTTTGAGAAGAGCTGCTGCAAGATCTGTATGAGGTATAAAGTATCTATCTCCTGCCAATCACTTCACTTGAAACTTTTCCATGTTGCAATAATTGACCGTTTCTGTGCTCTCGCAGTAAACAAAGATACGAGAAATCGAAGCAGGAGCAGGAGCAATTAGAGGGCCCTGAGGCTCATCATCGTGAGCTTGAATATTATGCAGTGTTAAGATAAGTCAACAAAGCTTCTTGTCAACTCCACTTAAGTTCTGAAAATGGCTTAGCATGCAGAGCAGACAGGACATATTGCTGCAGCACCCTATTAACTGCCTACTCCTTAAGCACTAAGAAAGAAATATATACTAAAGTGTTTTTTCAGTTGTTTTTTGGTGAGATACTCCTGAGTAAACAACTCATCATCATACGCTTACTTTGCCATTGCTTAGGGCTGATAGGTTTGCACTTTGCGCCTTAATAGATCTTCACACCTTGTTAAGAGATGTCCTTTTAAATTAATGAGATGCATGCAAGTGGTAAAGCTGATAGGTGAAAAGATGAGTGTCTTTCTAGTAAAGCTTCTCACCTTACATGTAAAGAATAGATACTAAATATTATGTTAACATGGAGCATAGGGAGCTGTCCCTGTAGAGAGAAGATCAACAGGAAAGTAATATTTCTTTTCTAGGTTATATAAAAGCTCAGTACAATCTGAGATTCTTAGGAGCTAATTTTTCTTGAAATGATAATTTTGAGGCATATATGTAGGCATCATGGAATCATATGCCTTGCTTCCACATTAACATAAAGCAGTCTGGGTAAGCATAGGTAATCCAACTTGTCAGGTTTAATCAACAGGTATAATCTTTGGTTAGAAAAGCAAGATATATCTGTACTGATGCAGAAGGGACCAAATGACCATCTTGAGTTACTTTACCATGTTCTCATGTATGACAGAAAAGATGAAAGTACATTTGGTTTAGTGAAAAGTGGTGGTGTTGTAGACCTCAATAAAACTCCAACATTCTTCTACTTAGTTTATTTAGTATTTTTCGCAATTTAACAAATGTTCCTTGGTTTATGGTAAAATGTGCAACAAGAAATGTGCTTTTCAGTATGTCACCACAAGCACTAAGCCACTATCTGATGGCCTTAAAGTGTCACAAGTTTTTTTTAGCACTAAAATGTCACAGGTGAAACCTAACTCTTTCTTCCCTTTTGAATCTGAGCAATAGTTTGGTTTACGGTGATAGCTATTCAAACTATCTCGGTAAGTATGATATGTTAGGGATTATTGCATGCTTCACTTGCAGTCAGATAACCACTTATGCGTAGTAACATCAACATCAATACCTAACATAGCTGAAAGAATCACCATCTAATTTTAAGATTTTACTTTCTGCTGGGAGTGCAAGCAGCTGTGCCTCTTCACAATTCACATGGCAGGAACTCTAGAACAAGATCACAGGTTCATCACAATAGAAGCTCGTACACGTTTAATGGATCGCTAACTGGGAACTGACAACTCCTAATTTTTAGGGTCTGTAGCTCCTTTTAAATTAGTCATAATGCAAGAGGCATCTTGAGAAATATGCTCAAGTTCAGAATAACTCTTATCAAAAGGTGCCTGCCAATTTTCTGCAGAACAAGAAAAAGCAAAGAAGGGAGCAACTTCATTTTCAGAAAAAGACTGAAGTGGACTGAAGTTTCAGTTAGAGCTCCAATAGCCACTACATCCCCCACAAGACACAAGGTCAGACAAAACCATGCAAAAAAACTCTTGCAAACGACAAGAACATTTATTTCATCCCACATGTCCACTTGTATCTTGTTGAGTTTGGTGCTCTTATACTGTAAAAGTATATCAAATACTAAGGATGGTGTAACCCGTTCATACTTCAAAACATTCCCTTGTTCCTCGACTTGATCTGGCATATTTCAATTTACATGGATTCAATATGATTCTGATCTTTCTTGCCCTATCACCAAATCCTTCAAACACCACAATTTAAGTAAGTAGATGAGCCTCCCATGTTTATATAACTTCCCACAGCGTATATAGATCAAAATTTTCTATTATGCATTCAAGAACCTCAAACCCTCAAAGGATTACTTTTTCATGCCTATCATTACTTCATACTTTTAGTTAGACCCCACTACTGCACTTTAGTACTCACCAATGGTCTCCCCACAAAGACACCTGCCCTTCTCATCATCTGCCTCTTCAGCTCCCTTTAATTATTCCCTCACAGCTACCTCAACACCATAAAGTCCTACAGAGCCCTTCTCTCACACACTCTCACAATTGAACACACACTACCTAGTAGTATGCACTAGAGCTAGCTGCAGATTGGAGAATCCATGAAGAACTCTTCAGTTGCACCAAAGATGAAACAGGAGAAAGAAGATGGCAGCAAGATTCAGGAAGGTGACCTGAGCAGCCTTGAGCTTAGGCTCGGCATCTCTTCAGACAATGGCCAGAGAGGTGGTGCTGCTAGTCCATGGCTTGGTGTGGGAGTGCGCCCTTGGAGCCTGGCTGCCAGGCAAGAGAAGGCTCACCACAGGCCTAATGAATGCGCTGTCGAAAGGTTTGGTTAACACTTACAGCAGCTGTTTCTTGGAAATTTCTGTCTTGAAAACAGTGTGTTGTCTTGGGTTGAGATGAAAATCTAGTTCTCACAATACAACACAACCTCTGCATGTCTTTTGAATTTAAACAAGCTCTGGTTCAGTGAGAGTTCATGTATATTTGAGTAGGTCCTTGTTTTTATCATGACGACTTATTCTGGAGTAGCTTAAAAACACATGAATACAAACAAGAGAACAAAATACTCAACTGCATGTTCAGAGACAGCATTTGCATGTAAATGGACAAGGAGAAAATCGAAAGAGAAAAAGGGAAGCGAAAATATGCTTATTTTAAAACAAACAAAAACAGGCAGCAGAAGGGGCAAGTAAGCTATCAAACCATCATCATGTAGAACCTCCATAACTTTAAGGGTGGATGGAGAAAAGGACCTTCCCGTTAGTTTCAGCCTGCAGAGTTGCTGTCATGAACTGAATTCTCTGATGTATAGAATCTATGCAGTAAGGAGGAACAATAACAGCTAGTTTGTGATTGCACTAGCATGCCTCAAGTTTCTTTAATGTTTGCTATCATGAAAATTTTTATTTATTGACTACAATGTTTTCAAAAGGTTTAGCCTCATCAAGTCACCAAATTTATTTTATTTACTTACAATATTGTCCAGAGAAAATCGCCCGGCGGCAGCAGCTCAGCTGGTGGGATGGCCACCGGTGCGCGCATTTCGCAAGAACCTGTCCACCTCAAAGCCTGCAGATGCAGAGGACCTGAGCAAGGTGAAGTCCAGCTCCGACGAAGGCCATGGCTCCGGAGATGCAGCTGACGAGACGAGTCAGTCGACCAAGTTTGTGAAGGTGAACCTGGAGGGCTACGCTGTCGGAAGGAAGATCGACCTGAAGGCGCACCGCAGCTACGACTCGCTGTCCCGGGCTCTGCAGAGCATGTTCCATGGCTTTCTCTCAGGTCACCTTTGACTGCATGGATTACACCCATGGGATTGAAGTATTGAACTCCATGTATCTTGTTCAGGTGATTGATTGATCGCTCAGTTTCAGATGGCCATGGGAGGATTGCCACTAGGCACGATGAGCAGCAGCAGCTGGAGAAGGGCACGAGGAAGAGGTACGTTCTTGTGTACGAGGACAACGAGGGTGACCGCATGCTCGTCGGCGACGTCCCATGGGAGTACGTTTGGTTTGAGATACCCCTCATATCTGACATTTTTCTCATCAATTTATAAGCCTACTACATATGCAACGAAGAAGATGACATGCATATATGCAGGCTGTTCATTGCTTCGGTGAAGAGGCTCTACATTGCACAGGATCCTAGAACGCATGCAAAACTACGGCAATAGCAACGGTGTGTTCCAACTTCCAATTCCAAGGAATGAACCACACTGCAATACTGCAATGCAACAACCTGCAGTTAATTTGCTTCGAGCAGAAGATGCACTAATAACGAGTTAACGACACAAAATTCATTCACTGTTTAATTTCGCAGCTGCAGGCAGACCCTGAAGGCCTGAACTGCAATCGAGGACGAGAAAGATTGCAGCTTTTATCATGAGCGGATGCAAGGGAAATATATGGTACAGGATGACAGGAACATCTTGAGAGACGAAGAAGCAGCATGTGCCAGAGTTTAGCTCACCTACTGTTCCTGTTCGTGTTCCTTAGAATGGCTGCTACCTTGGTGTGTTTGAGCTAGTGCTCACACTAGATTAATTACCAGCTTCCTTTCAAAAAGAAAAAAATCTAGACTACTAATGTGGTTAATGTAGGGAGTTTTGCTTGTGTAATTGAATATTTTTTGACCTGTTGTATAATTGAATAGATGGTGCATTAGCTACTGCTTTTATGTGTGGGTGGATGTAAATTTGCAAGTAAATGAATGACACTTTTTTTACACAGGTCAGCCAGAGAAGGTGACCAAATTTTATGAAGAAGAAAGGGGCAAATTTTACATAAACATCGATATTAGAAGAATCCAACATCTTCATACAACTGGGCTGTAGAAACATTTGAGCCGGTGTCCACAAGATTTGTTTAAAAATCTTACCTTTTTTCCTTCTAAATCCTCTAGCATACCAACATAAACAAAAATCAGACTTACTTCACTACATTACTGATTTCTTTTTCCCCTTTAAACATTGACATTATCTACTATTTTTTTCCTTGTCTCAAGATGTAAATTTATATTGATGTGATATTTTTAGGGCATTTGTGAAGTTTCTTATGCTAATTAAACAAAGTATAATCGGGCCAGGTATGACTTTCGTTATTAGGCCGAATTCTTCTAAAACCAAACCTAAGTAAATAACTAACTATACGTTTGCAACTTTGAGTGTTATTAAAATGTACCGGTCACTTAAAATAAATTTTCCAACAGATAAAATCGTGTGTATAAAAATCATAGATAATAGTACATATTACTATAGATGACTACATAGCTTAAGTAGACAAGCTGGCGTTAATGGTCAAATTTAGCGCAAATATTATTAAAGATGGAGACAAATTTCGAGTTTTATTTTACATTGTATTATGGCAAACGAATAAATTGGTACAAAGTTTTATAAAATTTTACCGATCTAGTAAATTATACTATAAATAATAAGTGCTCCATTTAAATTGAATTAAATGGTTTAAATTTGAAAGCCCATATTGCGAAGTACGACTCCTCGCTTGCCGTCCCCTCCCCTTCCGTCTCCTCGCCGGCGTCCCGCTGCTTCCGCCGCGGTGAGCACCCGTACGGGCATCCTATTTTGCCATTTCTCTCTACCCACGCCTTTCATTTTCTCTCTGCCTTTAACCTTAGCTTCTGTTCTAGATCTGGGAGCAGCTTTTCTTTGCCCTAGCCTTGTTACTAACAGCAGCGGCTCGTTTCCAGAAAAGAAATTGGGGATTACGCTACGCTAGGTCCGCCCCTGCAGAGTCCAATCCTTCCAGTTCGTTGCGAATTTAGTCTAAGAATTGCTGCGTTATATTATAGACGGCTAATTTCAGTTGAAACCCCCATCTCGATTTGCTTATGTTCATCTGCTAAGGTTCATTTACTCCTACTTGTTAATCGAATTATTTGCTTGCAGCGTCTTCTTCTGCCGATCTGACCTGACCTGTGTGTGTGGTGGTGGTACCTAGGACTCTAGGACAGCAAGATGAAGCGCAAGCGTGGGCGTAAGACGGGCAAGAAAAGCACATCAAAAAATGCCTCCAGGGATGCTTCCCCATCCAGCCCGAGCACAGAGGAGAACGACAGCAGCCCAGTAGGTCAGGCAGACAAGGCACCTGTTGTTGCTGCACCAGTGCCTGAACAGGCTCCTCCTGAGCCACAGAAGCCGGCTGCTGCACCGCCTAATCCCACTGATGTACAGTATGCTAAGCCGAAAGTCTATAGCCGTGTCAGGTTGAAGTTTAAATCTGCCAAAGGGTTAGAGACGCATCAGAGCTCTTCAGAAGCACAAACACCTGCTGGTGCTGCTAGTAAACCTGCAAGTGCTGCACCTGAAGCAAGCAAACTGGCTGTTGCGGAGAAGGCTACTGTATCACCAGATGGACAGAAAGACGGGCAGGCATTGGAGTTGAGTGGTTCTGATAAGCACAGGGTGACAACAAAAGTAGCAAGCATCAAGATCAAGTCTGCAGGATTATCATCAGTGGAAGATAAAAACCAGGACAGGAAAGCTGATCCAGTCAGTGAACCTCTTCCAAGCAAGCAGGAAACTGTATTGGAAAATGAAGAAAGCGAGACTTTGTTGGAGCCAAGAAGCTCACAAGAATTAGAGGTAAAGCAGGCCACCCCAGAACGTCAGCAAGATGACAAAGAGTTAGCTGCTGCACTTGAAGTGAGTAGAAATTTGTCACATATTTACATTTGGTCTTTTCATTGTGCAAACATCACATTATAGAGATCAACAAATATGTGGAGGTTACGCGGTTAATTTGCTTGATCTTCTCTTTTGCACCTAGGCTATTAAAAAAGTCATGAAGATGGATGCAGCTGAGCCCTTCAACACACCGGTGGATCCTGTTGATTTAGGAATACCTGTGAGTACTTTTGGTATTTCTAGGCATAAGAGGTTTCCTTTATTTGAATTTTGAAATGATCATAACCTTTTGGTATCTTCACTCAGATCCTTCCAAATGATTTTGAAAACTCACCCCCCATAATTTTGGTTGTAGTATGGATTGCTTCCGATGAATGGGTTCAGATATGTATATGTTAATCTCTGCTAGATATGAAAAGTTTCGCCAGATGGGTCACCTTGCTTGCAGGAATAGTTCTGCACTCCAGTGCATTTTGTTGTTTCTTCAACATGGTTAAGAGCATAAGAAATAATTGTCACAAATAAAGATCTTTTCGTTCGCAAGTTCTCCTGTATTTTTTTAAAAGAATGTCTCATGTTCTTTGTTCTAACTACCTGAGAAAGTATGCTCCCATAATCTACTGTTGTTGTAAAGAAATTCTTTACTTTTTACACTTTATCAGCGTTCCAACTTTGTCTGTTTGCTACTCACAGATAGAAAAAATTTCAGGATTATTTTGATATTATTGACACTCCTATGGATTTTGGCACAATATGCCAGAATCTAGAATGTGGTGATAAGTATATGAACTCGGAGGATGTGTATAAGGACGTGCTATATATATGGGATAACTGTACCAAGTACAACAGTAAAGGTGATTACATAATAGAGCTTATGAAACGGGTGAAGAAGGGCTTCATGAAAAATTGGCTGGCAGCAGGCTTGTGTTCTGACGTGCAGGAGAATGGCAAGTGTTGTACAACTGACAGTTTATACTCGTCCTCAGTTCATGCTTTTGTTTAATACTTACTCATTTTTCTCCTTTTTCTTTTTACTTTGTACTATAATATAATAATCTATGCTGTCAAATTTTCTGAAATTTGACCACCAGTAGGTTTAAAACTGTCCTGGTTAGCTATATAATTATCTCATTAGATTTGCTTCCAAACGTTCCTTCATAAAGTTATAATTTTATTATGACATATTAATGTAAAATTATTAAAAGTAATGGCTGAGATCAGATCACAGAGACCGTAAAAGTCTAAAATCATAAATTAAAAAAGAGTAGATGGAACAACTTGAACACATGTTCATGTCATTAGTACCTGTTTTGATTAGTAAGCTTCGTGTTGTGCAAATGATTCAATACCAAGGACCAAAGGAAATCATCTGTATGCTGCAATATTTTTTTTCATCGATTCATTCAATGGTGGAAACACCAGTTTTTATTATTTTATTATAAACTCATTTATTACACACCCAGTTAAAAAAGGAACTTAACATATAATAATGCCACTGTGCCACCATCTTTTCACATTTTCGTGGTGGTGGATGTTTAACAGTTTACAGCTCTGTACACATAATAGGACATCCATCTTGAGTCAAATATAGTTTTCATTACTTGAGTGCTTACTCATATATGCATTCATATATATGATGAGATCTGCCCGAACAAAAATATAGGTGACAATGATAACACAGGCGATAAGGATGCCAAAGTTAATTCAAAAGGCAAGTCTAAGCAAAAAAGGCAACACCTAGGGTATGTAATTGATCTTCTGACAGCTGTATCCAAGTTTTTGTTGTTGCTCTATTCAAGTAGCTAAACTACCATGCATTCTCAAATTTGGTGGGACATGCACTTCAACAGTCATATCTTTTAGAAGATTAGAATATTATGAAGTAATATTTGGATTGAAATCAATAAAACATGCTAATGTGATGGAGAAAAATGATGGTACTAAGTCTAGTGCTGATATTGACTTTTGGTTTATTTTTTCATTTCTTCTTGCTATTGGGATGCCTATGCATGCTTCATATCCTGGATTAAAACAGAACAAAACTGTAAATCTTCTGAGATCATAGCAGAACCATGTATTTTTCCCTTCTAATTTTTGACAGTCCGAAAGGGACTATTGATGCTATTTTGTTTAAGCTTTGGAGTTTATAGTGAAGCATGACTTGGTTGACCTATTGTGCAACATATGGGTGGGCATTGAACTGGATTCCCCTGAAATGAATATGTGCATCCTAACTAAGTGGTGGATATATTTCTGTTCTTACATGATATGTTTAAATACAGGAATGATCGACACAAAAATGACTGTGCATGTGCTGTTTGTCAAGTTACAAGCTGCAAGAATGAAAAGGATGAAATATTGGCTGTTATGGAAAAATGAAACAGCTGGAATGAATAGTAACATTTCTGACCAGCAAACCATGGAGGTTATAATCGTTGTCTAAACCCTTGTTTGCAATGTGCATTGCATTATGCATCTTGTCTATTTGAAATAGTTAATGTACATTGACTTTATTTCTCCATCTTGATAGTTCCCTTCTATTTGAGTGATATCTGACTATGTTCAATGAATTACCATGACCTTTTTATTCCATTTGTGGTCTGCAGTTGTCATAGGTAGTGGGCCAGTACCTATGACAGCAGTCTGGATACATTGATGTATTGCTCATTACATTGGGCAGATGCCCACTATGTGGTAGATGTGTTTCAAGTGTTCCAGGTGTTATTGTTAAATTGAATGATCATATTTTTTCTCACCATTTCATATAGTGGTGGTAGTGCCATAGTGCTAGATGTATTTCTTACTTTTCAGATAGTTTGGATATTCTTTATTCCCAGAATGTAAAGTTGTTTTTCCAGGTGTGCGGATCATCTTCACCTTGGACTAAACCTATGCTTCACATTACAGGTAGACTCAGGCATTAATAATCCTGGTAGTCATGATTCTACCTTTAGTCAGGATCAACCACCACAAACGGATATTTACAGAAAGACAGTTGTAGCAGATGACTCAGGGATTCAGGTGAAAAATCCTGGAAAATTCTTCAATAATTGGACATTGGCACCTGATTATGAGGATGAAGGCTCCCGACAATCCTTTGATGAAAAAGGAGGGGCCGACTATACAGATGTGATCAGTCAGGAAGAACATACATCCAGTCAGCCTAATGATAGCTCCGAAGTTGCACAACACCAAAATAAGGTAACTTTGGTCTTTGGCCAGACTGTCAGGGCTGCTTCAGTTTTTTTCCATGCATGGTATGCCAATATTTGACAATGAGTCTAGGATCAGCAGCAGCAAAAAGTTCATAATAGTTCCTATTTTTCAGTGTTTGGTTTATTCAGCTTGCTTTTTAATCTTGATTGCTCATGCATAAGCTTCTTATTTGTAATAAGTAATTTTGTTGAAGTGTTGCACCAACTTAATTCATATTTCGAGTTCATTTAATCATATAGTCCCGTGGATCCCTCTTCTGTTACACGTACTGTTGGTATACTTGTCTGTGCACATTATGCTCTTTTTGTTTGCTATTATACCCATGTCTCCATACCCAGACCAGTAGTCATCAGTAGGCTGAAAGCCCTTGGTGCATGCCTATGTATCTATGAGAAATTTTAATCTCTGGAATTATTTCGTTTCATCACAGGCACCAACAGAAACTAGCCAAGAGATTGAAATGGAAGATTATCCTATTCAACAGGAGAACCACTTGTTCTTGCAACTCTGCACATGCCTCTTCCCTAGCAACCAGAGTTCTTTCAGGGGACGACGCCCTTCTTTGTTCCGTCAACAGCGTCAAGATCCTTTCAAGGAAAGGCCCCTGCATGCGGCCATAACAGCGATGATGAAACGTTAGGAATTTTGTAGGGTCTCAGACTGACTCTCAGCGGTGGTTTCGTGTGAAGGAAGCTCATGGCAGCGTTATGACTTTGGGAAAGGTGGAAAGCTATACCCTTAAATCATGGGAGCTGGTTGGTATGAAGCAGCAGGCTAGTTGAAAGATTTCTTTGAGCTCATGCTCTGGTATGATTTAGGTACGAAATTAATTGGGAGCTACCTGCCTTTTGCTGCGTGGGAATTCTCAGTGGTAGAGCCTCACAGTGGAGAGGCCACCAACCTGGGCTCGAACCTAGGTATCGTTAAAAAAAATCCCTCCTCACAGGCGTTGGTAGATGTATGCTCCCCGCGTGAGGTTAAGCATGCCTGGTTGTGCGCTGTGTGTGAAGGGGTTTTTCTCGACTTAGTTAAATACGTGGGTTGTCTTAAATCTATTGGTTAAGTTTTCTCTACACTTCATTTTTGTATCAAGCTAATTGTGACAATCACATGTCACCTCATTGCATGCCGCCCTGGGGTAGGATTGTTTTGAACCCCCTATAATTGTATAGTGAAGAATTTAATTACTATTTGGTCTGATTCTTTTCTCCAACTGCCGCCCTACCTGAATTGCCTGCTCAAACTCAGACAAAAATTCGATTGACTACCACAATGGATGGAGAGTTGAATATTGTCGGTGAATATTTGTACATTCTTCAATCAGCTGGTCCTAAAACTGTCTGCTGCTCCCCTGAATTGCCTTAAGATTACAACAAGAATGACAAATTGATCATGTGGCACCTTCTTTCTGTGTTGTTTCTCCCTACTCTGCTGCTGAAGCCTCTGCTTTTTTTCAGCTAACTCTTATTAACATCTGATGCATACCCAGAAACCATAAAACCATAAAGCAGAGTTGTTATTTTCTGATAAAGAGAGTTTTTTAGCAGTAAACGATGACCAGGCATTTCTTTATCCCCATTGAATTACCTTTTTATATGTAGTATGGTTATATTTTATATTCGTTTTGTTAATCAATCAATAAATATTAGGTGCTGACGTGACGATGAAAATGAAAGATAAAAGAGCAACTTCTCCATATTTGCAGCTGAAATATATAGTTTTGAAAATTACAGCCGCCAACAAACAAAAGCAAATTCACGTATCCATGAATCCATGATCTCTCTCCTCCATGGACACTTGAATTTCAACGTACCAAGTCAAGTCTATCAAAACTCAACATAATCATCATCATATATATCATCTTTAAAATTAAATTCCGTGAGTAAGTTTTGTCTTTAAAGATTTAAGATTTAACTAACAATATTTTTTACATTTTAAAAATTATATAATATAAAAGTTGTATAATTAGATTCACAATCTAAAATATTGTATTACTATTTTATAGTTAC
>KE371882.1:507826-531047 GCA_000418225.1 Zizania latifolia
CTTCCCTGCGCCGCGCGCCGACCGCGCGCTCCCCATCCGCTTGCTGCGCGACACCGCGGCCCCGCCACCGTGCTCCTTGCGCGACATGCACCGGAACGCGTTGCCCATTTGGGAGAAATCGCCACGAAATGAGCTTATAGCTTGTGAAGTTGGAGAAAAAAGGAGGGATTTTTACAGGCTCTCTCGAGAGCAAACAAATCGGCAAAGATGAGCAAGAGCCGACCTCAACTGATGAAATCGAGACAGGAAAATAGTGTAAAAAAGTCGTGAAGTGAGATTTAAGCAACAAAAGAGAGAGAGCAGAGGTGATAACGCTGCAAACGAACAGAAGAAAAGAGGGATTTTTATGCAAAAAAAAACTCGCACTTCTGCTTGAAACAGTGTGGAATTCAACAGCAAACTCCGCACCTGGACTGGAAGTGGACTCGCACAGGAAGAAATCGACACGAACAACAAACTCCCACTAAAATTCAACGTTGGATAGGAAAAATGGAAGCTTTGGGCAAATCAAGAATCTCCGCGCCCAGAGAGCGGCAAGATTGGATCCTGAAGACGACCCATATATGAGATGAGAGATGTCCCCTCAACAACCGAATCCCAGGCCCCAAACTCAAGCACAGTGTCCTGGGTCGAGAGAATTTCTTCTCGTTGCAAAGCAACGCACGGAACAGATCTGAAAAGAACAGGCAGAATTTATGAGTGGTCCTAACATCTAACACTCATTTCCCACACAAATCTCACCAAAAAAATTAATTCTCCGTCCATTTGAACCTTTTTCCTTGCAGGAAAATCGCAGAGAGAGAAAATAAGAAATATTTGGAAGCTTTGAGCGGTTTCTTGGGAATGCTGCGTCTTTTGTATGCTTCGCTGCTGACTGCTGTGTATTGTGTAGACTTGTACTCCTCTGGTCTCTGTAGTCTGGTCCTCCTTTCTTCAGATAAAGATAAAATGGCAGCTTCCTTTCCTTCTCTCCCTGCAATATAAACTTTGTGCATACACTTGTAAGCATATGTGGTAGGGATCCCACCTAGGGTTCAATTCTTTTTCATCAGGTCCAAGCCATGACAATTTCATTGCTGTGGATACCTTGGTCTGCCTTTTTCAGATCCAGGTCCTGCCTTTTTCTCGTTTTATAACTTATAAGCATGCAGGTTAATTTGTTTACCTGAAAGATTAGGTGCTTGTCTGACTTTTGAGCTCCAGAACATCCCCTCCCTTTGATTAGGCAAAGACTGATTGTGATATTACCTATGATTTGCAGAAAATAGCTTCACCTGGTGAACGGATCAGAAAGCACTGTTGGAGTGATGAATCCTTTGCTCCTGTCCTTCCGATTTTTCATTGCACAATTTCGATGCTCTCAATAAATTATCACTAGTGGGTGTACGGATCAGAATGCACTGTTGGAGTTTATACGACACTGACATGGTGACATTGTGAAAGTGAACGCCTCTGCACTTCCTAGTGTGTTTTTCTTCACGTGTCAGGGAGTACACCGTACATACCGAAAAATAAAGATTGTACTTCATTTGATAATTTGTTGTTGACTTTGGAAAACTGCGGCGGACCAGGATTGCGACGAGAGTGTGAAGTTAAACATACTATAGACCATATATATAATATACCGAAAATTGACTTTACAACAACGATAAACTAAATCAATCATAAACACTTAATCTAGATATACATATATCAAAATAATTTATATCACATTCTCAACACTAGTGAACCAATATAATTTTTAGTGAATAATGAAAAAATAGAAGAAAAATAGAACGTCTTTCATTTAGGCAAGGCAGCAACTAGCAGACATCGCTGCGACAACCGTGCCGGTCACTGGGGCAGTGGTCTACGCTTTACGGACGGCGGGTGTGCTCAACAAATTAGATGACATGAACCAGCAAAAATATCTTCTATAGATAATAGTAGAATTTACTTATACTTGAATGATGAAATACACTAAATTCGGCTATTTAAAGCGGGCAACTTTCATAGTTACCACGAAAACCAAATCCACATAAGCAAATTTACAGCACCTCCATAACAAATTATAGAAGAATATATCATAGACTATTTTCTAATAAGAGAATTTCTTGCTTCTCCAGATGGCTTGTTTGAAAGGACCTAAAAAAGCTATAACAGAATTATATGAAGCACATAATACTTTTTCAGCGGTATATAGAGGCGCAACACAATTCGTTGGCCGCTGGGAAGAGATGAGAGAAAAAGAATATGGTTAGCCAGTTAGAAAAATAGGTTATTGTGCTAACGGTTAGAGTATTGGGCTAGATTTTTAACCTAATTAACACATATACACACATATATATATATATACATATACATACATATATATACTCCAAATTTTTTAAAAAAAATTGGGGGTACAAGTGTACCCCTTGCTCCTGTATGGGTTCGCCCTTGTTGGAAAATTGGGTGTTATCATAATTAAGATGGTCATTTTGAGAGTGGTAAATCATAAAAAAAAATTGACTCTGTAGAGCAATTTTTTCATATTGTCAAGTAGAGTATTTTTTTTTCTTCCTTCTTCCATTACTCTGTTATTTCAAGTACTCCTACTATTTATTTGAGCATCAATTCATTAAGCAAGTGAAGTTTCCTTTACCACCAATCATATCTTCTGGCCATCAATTTGAAAGTCCAAAACAACAAATATTGTCACTTAGTACAACCCAAAAAATATTGTTTGTGCATCCGTACAAATATTTAAAGAATCTAGCAAATGAAACATATATCCAGAAAACCCCATAGAGATGAAAAAACAAAATAAAAGTTATGCTGTGTGCCGCAACTTAGGCTATATTTGTGCAAGTTTAGTCTATGCTTTTTAGTGTGTGGTAAATGCGTAAATCAAGTACTAAAACCGCTTGCTAAGGCTATTGGTTATGAAAAAGAAATGCATTTCTACTGGAGGGAGTAGCTAGCAGATGATAATTAGACAGCATCACGGCAATGGATGAAGCTTCATTTAAGACTGTAGTACTATGCTTACAGTACTAATGATGTTGAGAGCTAATAAGCTTCAAAACCAACAGGGATAGCTGTTAATGTATAGGAGTGTTTGAGTTAGACAACGACGAACTACCAGCTTGTATATACCCTAGCACAAGCTACTCTTGAATACTGCCTTCATTTTCGAACAGTTCCTCGAACTGAAAAGGAGATTGAGATGGATCAAGAATCCTAATTCTCGCTATTCCATCTATAATCTCTTTTCAGTTAACAGCTCATGTCGCCTAATTTGTTTCAATCAACTTAATTCCGGCCCAATGGTATCAATTGTACTCACCTGAATCGATCCTAATTATCGGTGCTGTCAAATCAGCTTAATTGACTAACAAAATAAGACTAATTAAAGAGATCCAGGAGTGACATGGGAGCAGCTGGCCAACTTGCAACGACGAGCTACTGCAATTCACTGCACCGCACCAGATGCTCCAACTACTAACAACCCACACTAACCTCGCCGTGAACAAACCCCAGCTAGCTAGTTGCTAACTCCACTGATCCGTAATGATATGATCAGTGAAACACACAAGCGTTTGTAATGATCTATCAGGTGCTTAATTGGCAAGCAAACTAAGCAACTCAGTTGTCATATTCAGCAATGCAGCTTCGTATGGTCAGTGTGCCATTCTGCTAAGTAGCTTTTGATCTGAACGACACAATGTGTGGTATGGTTCAGGGTTCAATACCGAAATTTCCAAATTTTCGGTCCCCCGGTAGGTACCACCTCGCCACCTCCGGCAAACAGATTTATTTTAGTTTGGCGGAAATTTTTCCAAATTTTAAAGTTTGACTGAAAATTTCGTTCAAAACTGTGCCGCCCCTTCCCACGAAAATTATTTGCAAACCAAAATATTAAACCTCGGTATGGTTTGATATCCTGTTAGCATACTCATTCAGGTATTTAATATACAATGCTTTTAGAGTGTGTTTGATTGGAGAGCAAAATGGAATGAAATAGTTCTATCTTAGTTTTTAAGGATGAGATGACTCTATTTCAATTTTTAAGGATAAGATATATCCATCCCACTTTATGATATGAGGCTCACGGTTATCCTCACGTCTCAATTAAAATAGTTGTGTTTCACAATTTTTTTTGTACGAGCTCGTCCTACATCTAGAAAATATTCTCTTGTGAGAGTCACTCCATCCTACTTCATCTAACAATCAAATACTTAAAAAAATGAGAAATCATTATCGTTCTCTTTGCTCTCAACCAAACACACCTTTAATGACCAAATGTAGTTGCCATTAAGTTGGTTCGGTTTGTAAATATTTTCTTGTTTTGTCCTTTCTTTTTTGTCCCCTGAAATCTTGATGTACTCAAGGATGCATGCACATGAAATTCATTAAGAAGCAAACCTCAAATCCTAGCTATTTATGACAAAGACAAGGGGTGATAAGAGGACCAGCTCATGAAGATTCATGCACATGAAAACTAAATTCGTCAGCTTCCTTGTCAGGAAACATAGCAATCCATAGTGAAGGGATTTGCCAGCCACTAAGGCCACCCATGAATCATCATTGATCATAGGTCCTGGAAGTGCATGCTTGATTTCAGCAACTTTTAATCCTCTCTGATTAAATAGCCTTGCCTTTGTGCTCTCCCTTTTATTCATTTTCCTGGCTTTGATTGAGAAACTGTATCAAGATAGTGCTGTATTCATCTTCATCTGTCGTTATCTTATATTAATGCAGCTCCTTTCTGGCATTCCTTTTCTTTTATCTGATGTTTGCCTGTCTGTTGCTTTCATCTGCCCATGGATTCATTTAATATTTTTAGTTGATGGTGATGGGCTGAGATCAGTTGGCATTTTGTCTAACTAACACCTCCTCTAATAACCAATCAGGTCTTCTTTGGAACGCGGTAATTTCACAGGAATTAGTTTAAATCCCGCGATATTCCTTCAATTTTCCTCCGTTCCAAAGGAGGATCAGTCTTGCTCCAACTGCCATTGTATGTTGCAATGGAAAATGGTGAATAGCAAACTCTCAGTCTGTCATCATCTTGCTACTACGTCAAAATAATTCAGAATTTCAGACCAAACTTCTTTCATTCCTGGTCTACAAGCACAAAAAAGGGTTAACACACAGCAACAGTTGCCCATCAAAGACAAAGGACTCTAGATCTGAAGAATTCCAATCAATAGAGCATAATTAAATGAGGAATTACTACCACAAGAATCTAGACCATTTCCCAGTGAAACAGGGAAGCTAGAGTCAGGCAGTGCATGTCAATTTCTGCCTTTTTTCTCTGCAAGAACAACTCACTCAGGATAAAAAGAAGGTAGCTAGAGACAAGGGGATTATGCATTATGCTCTGCATATGCAGCAAAGCAGAAATAGAGATCGATGATTTGTACGACGTGCCTGCACTGGAGAATATCTGCATATTCTAGTTCTGCAAATCCATGCAAAAAGGGGAAGCAACTTTAATTTAACCGCTTTGATTATTTGTTTTGGCTATGCATGCTGCATGTGCAATGGTGGCATGTTCCGCATGTGGATCAAGTAAACTTTCAGATTAAGAGAGATCTAATCGTACACATCACACTTACACATGTGACGATGATTTGACGGACACTGGGATTAACTACTCAGTGCATGCCTGCATCTGGCCAGCATAGTAGACTATTCAGTATTCATGTGGTGTACTGGTGTTCTTATTCATCCGCGTCATCGAAGGAATCTAACGAAGCCTGCATGCCACAGTGCACCCTTATTTTCAGTCCTTGAATTCTATCTGTTTCAAATGATAGTGTTGGCCGAAATTAACAGTGAGAAAATTAAACGATCTTGTCTGATGGTAGTAAAGTGATGTAACTGTATAGACTAGATGGAGGCTGCTAGTGCTATGAAGCAACATACGGAGTAGTAGATATCAAAGTCTGCAATTAATCATGCAAGCATGATGGCCGTGTGTCTTTCTCTGCTGTTCTTTCGTAACGAACTGAAATGATGCTGCCGTGTTGGACAAACTGGAGCATGACAGGTAAGGTAGCCATGGTGTCTTGATCAAAGCAACGCAGTGGCTCAAGTACACATACATATGTAGAGTAGAGGACTACTCCAGTAACCAGTATAGTGCATTGCCATTACGCGCATGCCCTTATGGATGCCGTGTCCAATCACATTATGCATGATCCTGATCGAACAACTGAATTTGTCAGGCTAATGAATAATGATTGAGCAATCTTTTTTTCTGAAATTAATTGTTTCGGTTCTGACTGAGAAATTCAGAGATGGTCAGTTCTGAACCTGACAGGAACTGAGTGCGCGCACGTTTGGATGTGAGTGACGCTCGCTCGAAGCAAAGCGGCCGGAATTGGAGCCACCAGTGGCGTGCGTCAAGCCGTCGCCGTCGTCCATGCCGTGTACGTTCGTCTGGCCCCGCCATTAGCGACGGCGACGGCGATTTCGCGAGGGGAAGAAGAACCGCCGGCTACGTTACAGGAGGATCATTTCGTAAAAAAAGCGGTCCAGGAAAGGATCATTTTGCAAAAAGATAGGATCGCTACGAATGAGAACGATCCAAGCTATGGAACTTTGCTGTAATTTGCTAGTTATAGTTCATTTCAAGATAATCTGGGCGTCGAATTTGGCAAAAAAATAGATTAATTTGAAGGATTTTTATTGATCCCAGCTGTTTTTAGACTGAACACCAAAAATATAGCTGAACTTGGTAAGCATTCCCTCGTCTAAATATTTTATTTTTAACATTCAAAATTTATCCTACAAAAACTTGATTTTTTTCCTTTAGTTAATGTTTGTGTAATTAATAGCTTCCAATTAACCAAGTGACATCTATTCAGTTTGACTGAAAACTAGAGCTAACAAAATTACTGAGGACACCTACGCCATTTTAATACGCTATTAATCTATCTAATAATTGTTAAAAATAAAGTTTTTTTGTGAGACATAGATAATACTAAGTACATGGTACATTGAGAAGAAAATTCAAAGGTTAATGGAAGTTGGGTTAAGAGAGCATTTACAAAAGTACGAGTCAATCTGATGGAGGGAGTTCTGAGAATGAGAGCCGTTGCATGCTTTTTCAGTTCAAGCCCAACTACAACTAAGGTTGCCTGACGAACAGAACAGGTCTCCAAGTCTAGATGCATGGAATTAACACGGTCTGGTGATAATTTCTGATTGAGAGGTACAAATCGTTGAGCTTACGCCTTATTTGGATAATAAGTTTTGTCTTCTAGACAGCTTACGACTTGTGTAGGATCATAACTAGTTATAAGTTTAGGACATACCATCTGCGTTTTCATCATAAAGAGAACAAGAAATCACCTCATAGACAACTGTAGCAGCTTCCACTTCCAGAGATTTGGGCTCCATTGCCAGGCACAGAGGAATTGTCAAAGATTTGGGCTGGATGAACCTCAACTCAATGCATTGGCAACTGAGCCCGATTCAGAAGCTTGTTTGCGTGCTACCACGTACTACATCTACTTGATGCTCATTAGTCATACACCCAATCCCTATTTAACATTGACATCAACCCAGAATTTTAAGCTGTGAACTTTACAGCAGTTGGTCGCTCAGTTATTGTTTAGTGGGATGCAGATGCAATGACTACCGGGAGTAACAATATTCACTTCAGTCTACTCACGGAACACGGCATATCAATCCCAATGCAACACTCATGTTACGCTCCAGTAAAAACCAATCCGCTAACCAACGCAGTTACAAACTACAACTGCAGTGTTATTTCTGTTCTACCTGGACGGTTTCTGAACCGAAAAGCACACACACACAAGCTTCAGAATTCAGTATAAGGTATAGCCATGACCCCATTTGTGTAAGTTCTTGCAAGTTCTACTCCACAGAGTATAGCCCAAACACTATCCATCTCCCCTTTAAACTAACAGACTGTACTAAACATATCAACTACTCATGGAAAGAACATCAAGATGGCTCCTCTCAAAAAAAATCAAGATGCAGCAAATTCATGAGCATCTGTGCAGAAATAATCTCAATCCAGTGTAGTCTAATCAAGGAACATTTCTTTCCTTCTGAAAAATCGAACTTTAATTCATTACACCATGTGAAACAAATTCCTCCCTAAGCATTAATAACAATATTTTTTATCACAGCTATATAACTTTACTGTGAGCAGAAGAAACATACAGAAATGACATGGAAGGCTAACAAGGTATGTGTATAAACGTCAAATGCAAAACTATCTCCAATGGAACCATACATGACCACAAGATGAACTCAAAATTACACATCGAATCTAATAAAAATCCTATCACATTATCATGTACAAGAGGTGAAGCACTGAGGCATATGTACACTCAAATTGTCATGTAAAAGAGGAGAAGCATATGTACATGTTTGTAACATCAAGCTCCATTTTCATCAGTTGATCATCAACAACATATTATTTCCTGGTAATAGTAGCCTCCCCCCATTATTTTCACCGGTGCAACTCTCCATTCACCATTTTCTTGGCTGGTATTTACCTTTCAGGAAAAGGAACACATCAAAACTCACCAAAATTAAAGCTTTCTCATTTCTCCAATAGCTATACAACTAACGCAAGGAATATTTTGTTTTGTCACCCAGATACACACTGGAAACCCTTACAAACGGCTAGCCAAGCAGCAAACAACAATAGACAGATGATGGAGTCAATAATGATGACGATCTTCACAGTGCGCAACCACAGCGACCGGGATGACTGCTGCCATCGCAGCCTGGGCTGGCTTGTACTCCGCTCCAACGACATGCCGCCAACCTCCTCTGGTGGTATATCAATTCTCACTCCCCTTGTTCCATGATGTTCATCCTCGGCAACCCCAGCTGACACTGCCCTCTCCTTTGCCTTCTTCTTATCTTTCCTGCTCCCACTTCTCCCTAGCAAAGGTACCTTCGACGATGTGCAGCTAGAGCTGTCACTAGGCTCTCCCTTTTCCACAATTTCCTCAAGGACAAAAGATGCATGGGGCATCTTCTCTAGCGAAGACACCAGCCTCTGTACAGCCGGCACCAGCGAGTCATGAAAGCCATTCCTATTTGCAGTCCTGAACACATCCCGCACACGCTCCAGGAACTGCAAAGCACCCACATTTCCGACACTGGGGTCAATTATAGCAAAGAAGGTGTGCCCATCAGCCATCAGATAGCCATAGCTCCTAGACCCCGCCGTGTGAATGTAATGCCGGTGATACAAAGGGGCATTCTCAAGGCAGAGCGCGGCAGTGGCCTCCATGTGTGGATCACCATCCTTGCTGTTGTAGCAGTAGATGACCTTCTCCCCCTTTGCAATGCAGCAGTACACCGTGTTGTCCGCCGACGAGCTCATCCGCGGGTCCTCCTCGGCGATCTCTACCTCAAGCGGCTTGGCGCGCGTGGACACGAGCTTTACAGACCTGGATCGGCGAGTATTCATCAATTTCTCCGAAGCAGCTGCTCCCCCCTTCTTCACACCGACAGCAGCTCGCCCCAATTCAGCACCGCGAGAATCGGGCAAGAAGAATCTGCAGCTGAGTCAGGACCAGAATCACACCCCAAATCCGGCAGCGATTCAGGCCGGAGCTTCTCGGCAGACGGCGCAGGATGCGGATCAAGAACTGGAAATCGACAAATCACCGTCAGTATTTCACGCGAAATTACCATATGATACACCCGAACTGATACAGCATTTTCCCCCATTAAAAACCTAAAATTTCGCATCAAGAAGCAAGAAAAGAACCGTTTCCAGGACAGCTCAAGTAATGCACCAAGAAAAAAATACCTTAAAAAGAAGTGGCGCTGCCGCTCCACGCCGGAGGGGGAAAAGAGGATCGGGTGATGCGGGGAGGGAGTAGGCAACCAAACCAAACCTTATGGACGCGGATGGATTGAGATTTCGACAGGGAGACGAAGGAACGGCGACGGGGAGAGGAAGAGGGAGACTGGGAGAGGAAGAAGGCGAAAGCTTGATATCTAATGGAAATGGAAGGCGAAGACTTGGTCTGGCTTTGGATTTGACTTCTACAGGAGATACAAATGTAACTGCACATATCTATTATTTTAAGAGATTTTGAGCCCAACATATATTTCAATAGATTTTTATCTAGTTTTTAATTTTTTTAGAGGTCATAAAAAACCATATAAGTATGTATGGTCATTCGTCCGTGATATAAAAGTAAAATATAAAAATTTAGATAGTAAATTTCATTGGAAATGTTTCCTATAAGATGAAATTGTGAGTAGTTTTTAAGATATCTCTCGAAGATACTCTAACAAAAACGATGACACAATTAAAATTAGAGAAAATATTGAAAGTGATGGAGACACGGTTTGAGACTGTTGATCCCTTATAAGTTATATCGATTTACCGACTACGTGCACAGTTTCTCGGGTATATTTTTAAGTAATTAGTAGACCTTATATTTAGTACTAATATACATTGTTTTCATTATAAAATTAGTGTTAAATGATTGAAGGGACCAATAGAGTTTCATGTATTTCCAAATTTTGTTATGCATATATGGTTAGGATTTTCTTTTAGTTATTTCGTCACGTAGTGAACAAAAAAAATACATTTTGATATTTGAAATCGATGCTTTAAAGAGAATGAGATATTGATTAAGATATTAGCTATAGAATCAAAGTCGGGTGGATAAAGTGATGATAAATATATGCCATTCTCTGTGTGACAAGAGGGTACCACAAAAGCAAAAAAACAAGTTTTACAAAATAACGATTAGACCTACAGTATTGTATGGTGTAAAATATTTGTCTATAAAAAGATGGCATGTTCAAGTTAAATGTTACAAAAATACATATGTTATGCACACAAGACACTGACTACTCTCCGATCATTAAAATATATGTGCTATTCAGGTAACACAACATAGATACATCATACATTATTTGCTTAACTTTGGGACCATCACTGAATTTCTAATCCTCTGTTTCTCAAGGCTAATTAGATGCTTTCTACTACCATGTGTTACCCCACAACATTCTTCTGTGATTTTTTAAGACTAGAATGATTCTACTACTGTTCTGTTTCTGTATACTGGATCTTCAGTTTCTATACAGGTCAAAAAGAATGGTTCAATGATTTGTTAATACAAAGAATAATGTGAGCTTCTTATTAAAGACCAAGTATAAGAAACTAAGCTTGTGGAAAATATTAGTCAATACTCCAAATAGCCAATTAAACCAAACCATTGGCAGTTTTGCACTGTTCTTATTAAACCACTAATAGGGTTTCTTTCTTTATATCACTGAATAACCTTGTACCATACACGCATTAAAGATTTTCAGCTAGAGATGGAGCGTTCAAAAATTGTTGCCATGTGCAAACAAAAGATGTCTGCAATGTCAGAGGAAGGACTTGATTGGATGATTTGATGTGCATAGCTAGCTTGTTCATGTACAGGAGGGGGCTCTCCCTGATTCCCAGATACTTCTCACCACCAAACCAATCGACAGCGATCGATGTGGATGGTTCATGTTTGATTCTTTCATTCACCAATTCATCTTTGATGCTGCTTAATTTGACTCGATCATCAGTGGAATTCTGTCAATACATATATATACCACGTGATCAATAAAAAAATCGACGCTTTAATATTCAAGTCACTGACTATACAATGACCCTGTTAAATAGGAGTTTTAGCTTTTGACCTTGTGTTTGGTTTAGGTTAGCTTTAAGATCTATGCGTCATCTAAATGGCGATTAATTAGGCTATCAGCGACAACCTTTCCAATCTTTCTTCCCAACCATTGATAAAAGTGGCTAGCATATTAGCATTTATGTTATCATCTGTGTATCCTTTTGCTTTGCATCTGATATAGAAAACCAATTCAAGAAAAGGAGAGTTGGAGAAGACAAGCCGTTTTCATTGATGCAAGCCTGCAACTGAGTGTCTGACGATGAGGCGCCACCTGATTTGACGGAAGCATGGTTTTGCGCAGCAACACTAACCAGTCGCGTGAACGATAGATGATAAATAAAACAAACTTGAAACAGTTGCATGGCATCAGCAGGACAGCACGTCAGGATAAGTGCCAAGTCACAGCTGAATGACAGTAACTGCACTAGTTTTAGTACATTTGGATAGATTTTATCAGACTGAAACACTGAAACGAACCAGTTTTTGACCCACCCAAAATAATTGAGCTCTGTGCAGTTTTGGATACTTTCTTCATGCTGCTCCAGTTCACTGGTAAATGGTAATGACGGTTGTTGTGACAAAATTACCAGCCGGACAGTGGAATCTGTCAGAGTCCTTGATTCTGTGGTGCTTTTCTGATTGTTGCATGACTGCATCACTGTAAAACACACACACACACACACACACAGAGAGAGAGAGAGAGAGAGATTGAACAAGCAGTAGGAGGTGTTGTATGTCTCAACTCTCAACTATCCAAGCAAAGAATGCACTGCTACGGAGTGAGAAGTTAGCATGTATGTCATGTCCAGGGTTTACAGACTCTTCAGCCATCAAAATGCGAAGATGTAGCAAATTTCAGTGGAATCTGATCGAAAATCAACAAAAACTGAGTGGATTGGATTGGCGGAGCTCCAAATTTTGGGTGACAAAATGTGGACAAAATTCAGTAAAATTTGTCGCAGGGAAGATCTAGCATCAGCGTGAAAACATGGGGACAGATCTATCTCTTTTTGACAAACAGCAGAGAGCACAAAAAGAAATCGCATAACAAACACTAACACGAGGATCGCCTGCGATGGCGTTTGTCGCCGGTCGACTGAGACAGAAGGTGATTATGAGTTGCAGGTGGGAATGGTTGGATCCAAGAATAATTTTCATTGACTTCTAGGGGCCAATCCCAGAATAGTTCCACTTCTCTCCAAATCACAGATAAGGGTTTCACCGAGATATCTCAACAGAAGCATCCTGATTAAACAACTCATACAGAGCATAGATTATTATGTGTTGGATATAATATTACCTTACAGATATGTCCGGTACAACATCAAGATTCATAGACCTGCAATAACTAGCTCAGGGATTATATTAACCACCAACCAATCTTAGTTTTAAGCAGTTGTAAAATGAAAGGCATATTAAGCATGCCCCTCACAATATGCAATTCACTTGCTAACAAGTACACCTATGTTTGAGCTAATTAAGAATTTGCAGAAAAACTGGTGTACTCCGGGCCTTTGAAAAAGGAACCAACTTTTTATTCTTGCAAAGACAATTCATTCCATCAAATCTGCCACATGGAGCTAGCATATTCTGCCACATCCACAAACTTCTTTATCTAGCTTTTCTGTACAGAAAGCATCCTCACAGGAGCAACCAATGACAAGCTGTTACTTAAAGATTTATATGGTTGTCAAGTAAACAGCGACATCTGGCAACGGCAGACACGAAGGAAAGCAATGGCTGATAAGTTATATTCACAGAAATTAGTATCCTGACCAAGTCACTACAATAGATGGGGAAAAGTAAAAAAAAGATCTAGAATAACATGGCTACGATGTAGTAAAAAGAATGGGAGGTGAAACAAAAGTCCTATACCCAGGAATCAGCTTCAGGGTAAATGAAGTAACTTTCACTGCCCTGCACAGCATCATCCATGAAAGGCGTCTCTGATCGATCTGTTACGAGGTATACATGGCCCCAAGCATGTATAGTGCACATGTACTCTTCATCTGTCTGATTGAGATAGCTCAGCAATGCAATGCCAATGAAGAATGGTGAATAACTCAGAAGTCCAATACGGTCGAAGTGAGGTTCATCAACGGCCCAAGAGCACTAGGAGCAAACTTCCGGGCAAATAGATAGCAGACAGAAGTGAGCTTCGAGTTGTAAGTGCATTGTGTACCGTTACTCCGGATAGTCTGGATGAACTCTTCGCTGATGTTTGCAGCACCATATCTTGCTGGATGCGGGCCTCCTCTTGACCAATCAACCCATGTGATGGTCCTGTTGGCATTCAGGGACCCATGAAACAAATGAAGATAGGTTGGTATGTAATGTTCATCCGGGTAGCATGACGGTCTGCAATGCTTCCGGAAGATGGAGTAGTATTTGTTGTCTGAAACTATTTGCACAGCCAGTTCGCGGTTAAGTTCAAACCACTCTGATCCTTTTCTCCACTGACTCGGCAAGATGTGAGGAGCCATCCGACGGTTGTACCGGCCAGCACATTGAGGGGTGTCGATGTTATACGACTCGACAAAGCTGTGTGCCGAGTTAATGAGATACTCGTAGACGGTCGGGAAGTTGAACACAGGGATGCAGCTCTCTGAGAGCAGAACAAACCGTTCGTTCGAGAAATCCAACAAGGCATTGGCCAGCAGACGCTTCTCAGCATCGACAAGGGTGATAGAACCCCAAGACACTTCCTGCAACATCAAGAAACAAATATATCAGAATGACTTCATACGGATGTAATTGCAGTGAGAAGCAATGCACACACTACAGAAGTTTTCATTATTTTAAGCTGCTAGCTGTTGCTGAATAGGATCACAAGTTGTTGGCCAGCTAGCTGGAATTCAGAGCCCAAAACGTAAAGGGGATGATACGCATCACTTTAAACAGCTGCTTTACAAAATCCTAAGCACAAGAAAGCAGCCCAAATGTCTTGGCTAATCGAATTAAGTAAATAAATTGAATTGACTGTTAAGCAAGCACTCTGATTTGAACGTAATTTTATATGTTATTATTTTAATAGTTGTTGATAATATATAGTATTCTACGTGGAATTCCGTGTAAAAAAATTACTATATGCCTGGTGTACGTGAACAATAGTAGGCTCTAGTCGCAGAAGCACTCGAGTAGATAGCCAACCTAGCATGGGACAGGCAAGCATATTCCCCTAGAGCAAATCCTCTACCTTTGCAAACATATCACAATCAAGTTGAGCACATGGCAGCCACCAACTAGACAACTAACAACAGCAACCAGGCAGCATTTGGATTCACTCCACCAAGGCAGCAACCAGAAAACCAATCGACCACAAATTGGCAATGCAATGCTAAATTCAAAGGCTAATCGAATGTGGATTAGGTTGCAATTATGTAATGGCGTAATGCAATGCTAGTTTCGACAAGAGAAGAGTCAAGGAGATAGCGCTACTGATGAATGAAGTTGTCAAAGAAGAAAACAAGCGAAGTGGTGACCTCGCTGGGGATCTGGCGTCCGTAGAAGGCTGAGTTCTTGGAGACGTTGAGCTTGTAATCCGGAAGGGTGTGGACGTAGATGGAGTAGAGGCCCTGGTGCCGACGGAAGAAGCGGTCCCAGAGCGGCGCGAATGGGAGGGGGCCGCGTGTCATGAAGAGGAAGGCGACCTTGGGCACGCGCTGGAAGGGGAACTCCTCGGCGGCGGGCACGAGGGAGGCGCGCCAGAAGAGCTCCTGGTCGGACATGGAGTGCGCGAGGTGGGGCGGGTGGACGAAGGACTTGAAGGTGGGGGCGCAGTCCGCGCGCTCGCAGTTGCCGTAGGTGGTGACCGGGAAGAAGAGCTCGGTGTGGGAGTTGTAGTAGTAGCGGGAGACGTTGGCGCTGGTGGAAAGGCCGATGACGACGCCGGCCATGAAGATGACGGTGACGGAGACGAGCTTCACGAGGCCTGTCGACGATGACCACCACCACTCCTTCCGCGGCGTGGGCGGGCAGTAGTCCGACTCCTCGTCCCCAGCGCCGGCGCTCCCCGCGCCCCCGCCACGGGACTTGAGCGTCGACTTCGCGTCCCCGCACATCGCCGCCTCCTCTCCCCTTCCTCCTTCCGGGCGGAGGAGAAGCAATCTCAATCGACAAGACAAGCGGCCGCCGAGATCGGGCGAGCAAAGATTGGATTTTTGGGCGGCGGGTTCGGGCCCCGCCCCCCAGATGGCAGAGCCGGATCTCGAGCCACAGGAATCGAACCCAGCCACAGCAAGAATCCGGAGAGGCAGAACGGATCGGTGGGGAGAAGACGCGGAAAAAAAGCTCCTCCTTTATAACGCAAAGGCACGGGAAATGAGGATGAAGAAGGGGGCGGCTTCTTCCCTCCTATCTCCCTTAGCGGCGAAGGAGGAGCAGCAGCACCAGCAGGAGCAAGCGCGTGGAGGTCGGCGTCGATGGGTCAGCTCGGGCGGCGCAAACTGAGGCGTCCGACGAATTTATGGGAGCTTTCTCGGTGGACTACGGCGAGAGGAAGAGGAAGAAGAGGAGCGCAAGGTTAATTAGCGTTAATTAGTGATTAATTAATTTAATGGAATCGGTTTGATCTGGGCAGGCTCGGGGTGGGAAACGGTCTAAAGGGAGGGGCCCACATGGCAGCGACGTGGACTCCGCCTCGGCTGCGGCGCGGGCCCACGTGTCACTGTAGGCGCACGCGCTTGCTCCGGTTTAAATAGGAAATTATGTTTTTAGAGCAAGATAATAAGAAAATGATATTCGAATGAAAAATGGTCAGAATGGGCCGGCCCAACCTAAAGAAAACGGCCCAATACATATTCTATTCAAGTTTGCTAATTCCATTCCAGAGTCTATTTTATTTTAGCCTTTTGTTTTAGTGTTCCGTTGTATGTTTAATAAAATAATATAAATTCATTTTATACAATAATTGTTAGTTGAAACATATATCAATATGATTATATATATATACGGTAGTGCTAAACAGCGCTAGACGTGCTGTATAATAAGTAGCGTGAGGCCCTACGTGGCAGCGGTCGGGAGCACCGCAAGATGAGCCAAAACCGCTGCGGACCCGGTTTTTTTTCATGGAAAGACGCGATGCCCGATTTTATTTAGGTTCGTGCATTGAACCTCTTGCCTTGTGGAAATCAGACCGTAAATTGATTACAAACATGTATATTTTATGTGAGATCAAAATAGTAATACAAATACACTGAGATTAACTTTGAGGAATGTTTGTGTAATGACTGCCATCCGTGTAAAAGCTCATGGGTGCAATTTGTTTACGATTATTATCCCAAGGTCATGATTTACAGATATTTTTGTTGTTTGACTGTGCAATCTTTTTATACTATATGTATATTAGGTGTAAATGTATTACAAATATTTCCAACGTAATAATATAACAAGCACAAATGTAGTAAAATTTTCACGTCATATCTCCATTGGATAAACTGTTCAATACGCCCCCCGATAGAATCATACCGTAAAACTTTTACATCGTTACTACAAATTGACAACCTTGGTGGTTGTGCATTAGAAGTAGTTTAAAAAATTTACACCTTAAAAAATAAACACAAAATAATATAATCAGATGAAAATAAACTAAAAAGAAAAAAGTAACTAAGTTCGTTTAATATATCGTTTTAAAATAATAATAATTTTACACCATTATCCAAAAAGCGACATGCAACCCTCAAGCTTTACGGTGTAATAAATTTACACAGATAATATGCGACACTGAAAAACTCCGTAAATAAAAATACAACATTACATCAATTTTGAATACAACTCGAAATTAATAACACTGATGATTAACAACATCAAAAATAAAATGATTACAACATATCAAATATGCTAAAAATATAAAAACGTAAAAAAATAATCTTTGCCCACGTACTTCGCTGTTAGAACAATTGCTCAAAACAAATATAGACATCTAAATACATAAATAGTAAATAGTTAAATACACAAATAATAAGCATCAACAATGTCCATATTCGTTAGAGCTGTAAATAAATTACACAACATAGTATAGTTACTACTAGAAGTTGGACTACAATGAGGTGCAAAATATTTACACTGTGAAAGCAAAAAGTAGGGTGCGATGGGCGGGGTGAAGCAAGCTAAACAAACCGAAACCGAAGTAGGGAGGAAAATTCTATATGCGTAGGTACAAATTTACATCGTCGTAATTCATTTACACCCTCGAACCAAATGTGTGAAAAACGAGACAACATGAAAACAACGTAAAAGATTTACAACGACTTTCAACAACGACTCATCTAAAAAATAGGTAAAAAAAACTAAACGTAAATCATTTACACCATTGACGATCACAAAAATGCCTGGACAAAACAAAATGTCGACTTCATAATTCATTTACACCGTCAATGCAACTTGTAATAATGATGAAGTAAACACACTTACATTGGACGTAAATTGTTTACATCGTAGATGCGTCATACTTACAATGCTTAAGAATAAAGTAAACACACTTAAAACCTGCGCTCGCAAATTAAACCGAGTGGGACACCGGTTTAATCACGTTTGGATCGGTGCGAGCACTACCGACCCATCGCGCTGAATAATAAAACAGCGCGCCTAGCGCTGTATAGAATATATATGTATATATATGAATGAATGAGTTTGTATCTCAAATATAGCTTGTGGACTGAATATAATAAATATATAGCTTAGTTTAATTAACATGCAACATATATTTCAAACAAAGTTTAATATGCAATTTTGATGAGAATAACCGGTATTAACCTAAATAACAATGAAATTGTCTAAAATAACTAAATTGATTGATATTATAACGGGAACAATACATCGCTTTATCGGTTAATCTAGTATATATCGAAATGGCAGAATCGACAAATTTGATTCCAGTCCCTTTGAAGCCGAGTCAACGCATCTACTTTGCTGACGTGTCACCCAGCGAGGAAGTTAAAGTATGAAAGCAAATGGTAAACCGTCAAACATGGACCAACTAACAATTCGTTGTTTCTTTCCTTAAAAAACAACTACTCGGTAGTTAGTATTAACGAGCTAGTCCTCCTTGCCGGAAGAAAGCAAGTATTCAATCACCTTACACGTCTACTTGCAGGAAGAAAAAAAATAAGAGAGAGGGCGCTTGAAATAAAGGAACCTATAAAACATAGGAATATTAATAATGAAGTGTAAAATATAGTGCCATTGCAAACAATGTGTTCAATTGCTAAAAAAATCCTTCAAGATGGAACATCTTCGAAGGATTTTTAAAGATTTTAGTTTAAATCCTGTAAAATTTATCTGTTCCGAAGGCAGCATTAGAGTTATATTGCTTGATTTACCTTGGACTTATCAAAGTAGAGAACAAAGAGGTATAGATGGGCATTTAAATTCCAAAAGAATTGATAGCAATTTTTTTGTTTGCTAAAGCTAATTCCTCTAGCATCTTTTAGAATAGAGAAATTTGGAAGAATGCTGGCTAAATCACATAAAAACCATACTACCTTTATTCAAAATACAAGACATACATATTTCTAAGAAAGTCAAAATTTATAATTTGTGACTAATAATTAAGATAACAATATTTAGGTCTAATGTTATACATGTCATATTGTCAAACTGCAATTTAAAACTGTTATCATATATTGTTTTCTTAATATTTGTTAATGATATATATTAAAATCAACTAATTATTAGTATTATATGTTTGAAACTATGTAAAAAATCTATATAAATAATGTATTATATTTTGGAATGAAGTTATTATAAAAATTTAAAGGTGCAAGGAGGACCAACTCAACTCTAAAAAACAAGAAGAATTTCGTGGCAAAAGAAAGGAAAGGGTCAAATACAAGTAGAAGTAGAGAGAAGAGAAGGAGAAGGAGAAGGAGAAGCAGCAGCAGTTGGTCGTCGTCTCCACCCACCCGTCCGGTCCGAACCACCCTCAACACCAGAGATCCACCCGTGGACCCGCCCCGATCCCGATCGCCTCCTCCTCCGCCGCCCCGTCGCCGACGCCGACGCCGACGCCGCAAGGTCAGTACTCACCCTCTCACCTTTCTCTTTCTCGTGCCCGCTCGCCTTCCGCCCCCCTGTCGCCCCCGGTCCGAGTAGCTCCTCCCCCTGCACTGCATCCTCCTCCTAGGGTTTGACTGCGCCGCCGGCTGCTCCCCCCACCAACGGCCTAGCCTCCTTTCCTAGCTCGCACAGGCTCATACGCTTCTGCGACTGACCTGCGCCTGCCCACGCCGCGAATCCGCGCCTGGTCCGGATCTCCGCTCTCGACCTAGACCGCCATTTCTTCGCGCCTCTACTTGCTGGACGTTGCTCGCAGGGACGAGCTCGTCTCGAAGCCTAACCTTTTCACCATTCAATCACCTTCCTTTTCATGCCGACGCTGCCATAACCTAGTTTCCCTAGTGCGAACCAGCGTTTTGTTTCAGCTTGCTGCTCGACGGGTTTGTGTTGTTGCTCCATTTTACTGGAACTCGCCACGAGCGCTTGATTTTTATGCATTGCTGATGCACCAGGGAAGTCTCATTTAGTAACTTTAGTTCCCTTGTGCATTTCACCTTAGCCATGGGCTCTCTTGCTAGATGTATAGCTAGGGTGACTTCAGTATTGATTGAACTAGGCGCCTCACTCTCATGTTCCCGCGCAATTGAGCGGTAGCCGCCTAGCCGGTAGGCCTTGGCTCACCTATATTGTATGACTGAACAGAACCTGTACTACAGGTGAGTAAGGCAACTGAACTACTAAAATGGAAAGTTCACAAAAGTACAAATCACAAATGACAAAACATTCTTGTTCATTATATTTCTTTGTCAGTTTGTTGCGTGTCTTGCTGATTCTCCGTTGGCGCGCAAACTATTCATAACATTGCCCTTCTAGAACTCACTTACGGCATTACACAAACCTTTTGTGCTAACTCGTGCCAATAGTGCCCCAAATTGACAAGATGTTGCACTGAACCTACATTGTACCATCATTATTATACCACCAAACACATTTAATTTGAAGGTCTAGTATGACATTCAAGATATGCAGATGCATAGTATGATATGTGGGAGCCCGACCCGCTACACCATGGGTTGGCTCGCCTAGGTCGAACTGGGCCTACTCACCCGCAGACCCAAGTCACCCAACTGGAGCCACAACTTAAATTCCAGGCCTACTGAACCTAAAAGACTAGTCTGATGGGTGATGATTGTCCCTCATTTTAAGTTGTGCTCCTCCATTATCAATACTTGATGTGGGACTAAACCCAATAATCTCCCTCATCACACATCGAGCCTGCACACTTGGCCTGACCCGATCTCTTGTGATGCTAGCTAGAGACTCTCCATGGGTTTCCTGTCCGGGCTCTGATACCACCTGTGGGAGTCTGACTTGCTACACCATGGGTCAACTTGCCCAGGTCGAACTGCTCACCCACAGGTCCTACTGGAGGCACAACTTAAATTCTAGGCCTACTCAACCCAAAAGACTAGCCTGATGGGTGAAGATTGCCCCTCATTTTAAGTTGTGCTCTCCTATCATCAACACTCGATGTGGGACTAAACCCAACATGATAGTACATTAAAAAGAGAGGAGAAAATGCATGTGAAAGAACCCTAAATCACATCTCATGCTTCTTTTTACCTTTAGCTGTGTTGCAATAAGTATGCACCAGCACTATTGTACTGTAGCAGCATGTGTTCATGTTAGGGATTGTAATGCTTCTCAAAGTCACATACTGACATACAACTACTGCATATTACATTATTACATCACTAACATACATTGATGGGTTGAATATTGAAGGTTTGAATTCATGTGTTCTTACTCCAGCACGTGTATTCTTAAACAGGGCCAATGGAAAATTTCTCCCCAATGACTCTGCATAATAGTATTTTGCACATCAGTGTCTTAACCTCTGATGGCTCTACTGCAAGGCCCGAGCCTATTCAGAAGTACTGCCAAAATGTATGTGATATTTCAAGTATTGTGGACCCTCTCATAGAAGATTTATGTGAGTCTCCTGAAGAGCAACTCAATGAGGTATTAAGGGAGCTTGGCACTGCTATCAGCGAAGCTTCAAGGCTTATTGGGAACTGGCACCAGACGAGCAGCAAAATACATTTTGTACGTATGATTGACCTCAATTTAATATGTTTTTTTTTTCACTTATTCACTCTACCAATTGTCCAATTCATATATTATATGGGTCCTGAATAAGTTATTGAAGTATGATCAATCACTATTTCCACCTCAGCCTGCTTTATTTTTAAAAGCATGTTGCCATGCCCTTGCCACTTTACCAGGATCTAAGGATTATTTTGTAGAATGTTGCCCTTGTATGTATTTGCTGACAGCAACGATTGTCGATTTTCACTGTCTATTGTGTTCATCACTTCATCATTTTCTTTTGCTGGCTAGCATTTACATCAGCAAGAGAATCTATCGCACATGATCTGTTAATTTAATATGGAGTTTTAGTTCAAAATATGATGGATGCTGCCATCATGAACTCAGAGGCCTTGAAATATAAAAAATTACTGGAACTGCTGGGAGCAGTACACACACTTATATTGATTAAAATGTCGTATGTTTCTTGCAGTTCACCTTTTAGCACTGACCTGGTTCGTAGGCTGTGATAGGTCATTTCTTCCTCTGGATTATTGGATATAAGTCCAATTCTTGTGTTAAAGTCATATTTTGTTCGTTTATACTGGATCTTACAAGTTGTACTTTCTGTGATTTGTTTTTAGGCACTTCTACATTTATCTTTTTTTTGGTTGTTGCCTTGTTGGTTCAATCTTATGTGTTGCACATTATACCTATCCTTCTATTAGTTGGATGCTGCCTTTGATCTTAAGTGAGTACATGGTGGTTTAAGTGAAATTTGAATATGGTCACTGGCTCATGCATTTGCTTTGTTCAAGCATTCCATTTTGCTTTCTTTACCCATCATAATGTATCGCTCTTAAATGTTCTTGATGAATGCCATAAAAGTTATATATTTAATGCCACTCCTCAAATCGTGCCATTCTGGTTCAGTAATGTTTAATTACCTTTAACAGGTCTGGCAGATTGAATCAGTAATCTCAGATATTCAGGGATGTTCCCTACAGTTGTGCCAGCTTGTTAACTCTCTATTACCTTCTCTGACTGCCCGTGCATGCACATGTATTGAGGTAATACTACTCAAACATTTCTCTAGTATAGTTAGTTTTCAATTATTATCATATATATCCTTAATTAGTCTTCTGCATCCAAATCATCCCCTTCGTTTTGTATTTTATGTAGAAACTCCAGGACATAAATTATGAGCACATGTTTGATTTGGTAAAGGAGGCAATGGAGCTAGCTGAGACAGACACAGTAAGTCCTGAGAATCTACTGAGACTGTCTAGTTCATTGAGTCTGTCAACTAACCTGGAACTGTACATGGAAGCTGTTTCCCTTGAGAATCTCAAAACAAGGGCAATACGAGGTGAAAACCGTCAAGAACTGGATTTGGCTGAGAAGATGATTCCACTGGTTACGTATATGCATGATTGCCTTCAGAGGGAGACACAATTACTTAGCATCAATGGAGTGCCAATTCCTGC
>KE371882.1:543324-560581 GCA_000418225.1 Zizania latifolia
GGAAATAGTCTCCTTTTCCTATTCTCTCTGTCTGTGGAACTGAAGCAGAGAGCGCTGCATCGAAAGCAAATCACACAAAACATATGATCATTTCAGCAAGGTTTACCAAGCACTTCATAACATGAAAGTTCAAACAACTTGTCAATATTAATTAATAATTAACCACAATAGTGCTGAACTATGAAGAGTATGAATCTAAACTCTAAAGTAACTGGTTTCTGTGTCGAATTCAAATTGCGAGTCCAGTCAGTCGATTCACAGTAGCACGCCCATGTGCACACTTCTCTAAATCACACCACCCCATGTATTAGATTGAAATCAGCAACAGGCTTGCATCAAACCTACAGACTAGCTGCTAATTAACCATGAGTGACTGTGAAGCAGCCGATCAATTGGTGCTACTGGATGGAGCATTCCGAAGCGTCTGAGCCTCTGAGGTCAACATGAGGTGAGCGGATGCAGGGGGGGCGCACCTTTGTCGCCGAGGGGCAGTTTGCAGAAGTACCAGCGGACGTCCTCCCCGTCGGAGGGGCTCTTGGTGCGGGCGAGGTACTTGCGACGGGCGGCGCACTGCTCGATGGCGTCCACGAGCCTGGCGATGTTGGAGGGCGTGTTGCGCAATGAGTCCGGCGACGCGCCGCCATCCGCGGCCCCGGGGGCCGCGTGGCTCGTGGACGCGACCCCCGGGCAGCTCTCGTCAGGGATCGCCATGTCCGGCACGCCCAGCGAGGGATCGCCGGCAACGGAGGAGGTGGGAGTGGACCGAGCCGGCGGCGAGGTGGGGAGGTGGCCTCGCCGTGGGTCCGCGGGGCGACCAGCGGTTGCAACACAGCTCCGGACGAATCCGTTTTCCACTTCCGAAAACGTATTATGAGTTAAATTGCCACTAAAGTAGTAGAGTTCAAAACTACCTTTACGTGTTCGTTTGCTAGTTAGCTGTTGGGAGGGAAATACGCTTTCGAATTCACTTTGCGGTAAAAATGAAATGCGCGTCCCTTCCTCATATAAAGCAGACGAGGCACGGGCTCTCGCCTCTCCACCCGTCACCCGTGTGAAAAATCAGGGGAGCCGAAAAACCTCAAACCCTAATCCCCTCTCCCATGGCGGAGCCCGACGTGACGGCGCCGCCGCCGGAGGTATCTCCCGAGGAGCAGACCCCGGCAGTCGACGCATCTGCCGCATCCACGTTGGAGGGTGCCGCGGCCGCCGAGGGCGAAGGCGAGCACAAGAGGAAGCTCGAGGAGGACGAGGCCGGCGTGGATGCGAACGGCGGCGGCGAGGACGCCAAGCGGCCGCGCGTTGGTGGCGACGGCGAAGGTGGATCTCTCATCTCTTCCCCCACGCTTCCCACCACCACTCTCCCTTCTCTCTCTCTCTGTGCTAACTCTCTGTTTGTGTTTTCTCTTTGGATCAGGTGTCGTGCAGAGCAACGAGTCCTCCGCAAAAGTCGATGAGCCAGTAGCTAGTAACGCTGCTCCTACCGAGGGTTCTGCAGATGCTGAGAACGGAAAGAAGGCTCCTGCTGGGGAGATGATGGGCTCTGAGGAGAAGTTGCCAGAGCCGACAACAACGGAAGCTCCACAACAAGAAGGTAGCGCACCAGGGCAGGAGACATCTCGCATGATTGATGTGCCCAATAACAAGGTATAATTACTGGCATGGCGAAAATGTGCTTTTCTTACCCAATCGGCTTAATGTACAAGTCTGCAAAGTTTTAGCATTATTAATATACCGTCTTTCTGAGGTCGAGTGAATTGCAGGAAGCAAAACATTGAAAATTATTTATGAATGCTGTCATTTGGACATTTACTTGCTTATGATGATAATGTTGATCTATGCAGGTCGGAGTCCTGATAGGAAAATCTGGCGAAACTATCAGAAACTTGCAAATGAACTCGGGTGCAAAGATCCAGATCACAAAGGATGCTGAGGTCGATGCAAATGCCCCAACTCGTTCTGTTGAACTAGTTGGAACCCTTGAGAGTATTGACAAGGCTGAGCAGCTCATTAAGAAAGTTATAGCTGAGGTATTACATGTGCTTGATGTGTCGTGATTTCCTCATAATAGATGATTGTTTGAGCTGTATTTTCATCCAAGCAACTTACACTTGAAACATCCACTATTGCTTCTACTCCAGGCTGATGCTGGTGGTTCACCTGCTTTGATTGCTAGAGGTTTTGGGTCTGGACAGCCTGGTTCCGAGCAGTTTGAGATTCTTGTCCCTGATAATAAGGTTGGTGTTTCCTTTTCGATGTTAGCAAGGAAGCATACTGTTTTTTTCGTTTAACCGTTTGCTTTGTCTATAGGTCGGTTTAATTATCGGAAAAGGTGGTGAGACAATTAAAAGTCTTCAGACTAGATCTGGTGCTCGTATTCAGGTAGAGGAAGCTACTTTTCTTATGCTGTAATGGCTAATGCTTATATCAACTGAGGCTTGAGTGGGGTGATAAATGTTTGTGTAGTTAATTCCCCAACATCCTCCAGAAGGTGTTACATTGACGGAAAGAACTGTACGTGTTACTGGGAATAAAAAGCAGATAGAAGCTGCAAAAGAAATGATTAAAGAAGCTATGAGTCAGGTGATGTGATTCAGCTTTTCGTTCTTTTTATTGTCCATTCTTGCTGTAAATAACTAGAGTGATATGAGATAACACGATCACTTTATGGTTCTATAATTCAGTTATGCTGTGAAGAATTGGATTCTGACGTTGCTTTATAGTTTCAATATTCTGTCCATGCTGTCACTAATATTGTCACTATAGCCATCTTTTTAATGTTGTCATTAAAATTGGATTCCTGTTACTCTATGTGGAATTATGGCATGTACTGTTGAACTGATTGCCTCTAAGAATTACCTTACCTTCTGGTATGGTATGATATAAGTATATAACTTGATTTGTGCCATGGTTGCATATGCCTAGTTGATTATACATATGATTTTTTTCTGCTGCCCTGATAATGGAGGGGTTAGAAATTTAGAACTTCTGTTTGTTTATTGTGGATTTCGCCTAGTTGACTTAATCTAATCTGTGTCCTATCCTGTAGTTTGTGTAGATATTCTGTTACTGAAATCTTTTAGCATTTGGTACTTGCTAGTGGTTCCAACTTCCGTTCGTTTCATGCTTTTGAATTTTGCCCTTTCCCGCACCACATTTTGTAAACTTGAAATAAGTTTCTTGTAAATTTGAAATAACTTCTTTGAATGAAACACACTGGCATTACTGTAAATGGACATGTTCTTGCTTGTTAAAAATACTTTTTGCAATTTTATTGTATTGAGGGGAGTGCTAGATTTTTTTTGCTTATTTATTAAGTCTGAAGTGTATAAGCTAATCAGTCTCTTCTACAATGGGCCTTATTTGAAGTACCGATCTTGAAATATAGCCGTGCCTAATTGGACTGGAAGGTAAGTTGTTCTTAATTGGAGATACATTTCAGTGTCTTTTTTGGTTCCACTTCTGAGTCAATGAGATGCCACCTCCTTGAGAGTACTATGTATGCTATTCATATTAAGATTTAATTTATATAGAATAATTTGTTTCTAAAGTCTTTCACAAGTTATAATCCCCTTTTTGGTCATCATTATTTGTGGGAATATTTGTTATCTACTATGAAATTCACTATACTATCTTAAGTTTTGACTGCCTTTTCAATTTCAAAATTATGTCTGTAAAATTGTAGCTGTTTGCCTTTTCTTCTCAAATTGCAAATGATGCATAATTGCATATTTAGTTGCCCATGAAAATGTTCATTCAGGGAATATCAATATGAAACATGGTGTGCATGATCTATTACATTAAAATTAATGAAGTTAGAAATAATGATTTGACTCTGCAGTCGATAATGAATGGTCTTTTGAGGATTTGGGAGATTTGGCTATGTTGGCATAAAAAGAGAGTCTAGGCTTATTGGCTTGATAATTCTTCATAGTTCATCTAGGAACTGCTCTTACCTTCATCTATGATAGTGTGGTTGGACTTCACTACTTCACCATTAATATGGGCATGCTTAATTGAAGTGAAATAAAGCACAATTGCCTTATCTTGGATGCTGTCACCTGATCAATGAGCAGTTACTGTGTTACTGGTATACCGGTTCTTTGGCTACTTAGCCTTTTGAGTTTTGATGACTGCTAGATGGGGTCTGACTATGTTTCGTACACAAGAAGTCAGAACTGACTCATCAGGTTCTCTCGCTTCCAGTTTCCATGATCTATTTTGTTTGAAGGTGCCAATTTTGGAGTTGGTTGGGTATCCTAATGCAGATACAGCTAGGCTTCCATCACGGGCTCAACATCCTTCAACCATTACATGCACAGAAGAGGGATATTGGTCATTATCCCTTACCCTTGCATGGTTTGTGTAGTTGGTAACTGGTAAGGTTGCTTATTGCTGAAAAGGAAAGGAAAAACAATGTGGCATTGGAAGACTCCACCAAATGTTTCATTACCGTGACAAGGATACTGCAGCACCATGTCTAGGTTTGCTAAACTAAATTGCTTGCCGCTGTATGTTGTCTGTAGAACACCACTTTTATTTGCTATGCTCAAAAGCAGCAGTTTTTCTCACACCGCATGTGTGTCACTTATTTGATGTGTTAGCTTTCCAACTAGAATATTCAATTAGGCTGACAGATGTGGCTGATTAGCATTGTTATCACACCCAGTGTTTTGGGAATAGCTATTAATCATCACTGTGAGCTATGCATGCAATCTTGCTCTGCTTCCTTTATAAACTTTATTACATGTAATATTGCCATGATTAACTACTGTACGGAAGGTGGTGGTCTTGTTGATATATGCATTCATCATATTGCCATTTTGTGTTTATCTACTGTTTAGATCTATCTCACTGCTCCTTTTAAAAGATTCTTGCTTTAGATGTCTGAAGGATGTTGTGGAATGCCATATTGTTAATCTTTTCTCTAACAATGTTTGTGAATTCTTAAGCATTAAAGCTGTGATTTTAATGAATCATGGTACTATAGCTAATATGCAGTGCAGGCTTATTATGTTGTTGGTTTGCAACTATGATGTGAACACTGGCCACCCTTTTTTAATGTATTACAAGTGCCTTTGCTCTTCTGTGTTATATTTGTCGTTGAACTATTTAGCATTTTGGTTTCATCATTTGGTGTTCTTGTCTAGTTGCTAACATGTCTTCTTAAACAGACGTTCTCAAGACATGCGACTCAATCTGGTGGATATGGTACGCAAAACTACCGCCCTCAGGGTCATGGTGCAGCTTCTCAGTGGGGCCCTCGTTCTCAACCCCAGCCTGGCTATGGATATCCACCAAGAGGGCCTCCACCTCAGAGCATGCCATACTCCCAACCCTATAGTGGTTACCCACAGCAGCCACCACCAAGAGGTGGCATGGGCTGGGATCAGAGGCAGGGCCCTCCACCCCATGCTTCCCATCATGGCGGGGGCTATGACTACTACAAACATGGATCTCAACCATATGAAGGCCAGCCACCAAACTACCCTCCTGGACCAGGAAACTACAATAGTTATGGGCCATCACAGGCTCCAAGTTATGGACAACCTCCATATCCGCAGTCGGCACCTCAGCAGAACTATGGTCAAGGTTATAGTGATCCAAGGTACAATGCTCCAGCACCAAATCAGCAGTACTATGGTCAGCCACCAGTGGGCCCGCAGCAAGGCTACCCTCAACAGCAAGATCCCTATGCTAGTAGGCCTCCATATGGTGGAGCTCCTGGACAATGGCAGCCAAGAGGTGCATCGGCTGGAGATGGCAGTTACCAGGCACCACCACCTACATCTTATGGCCCGCCATCTCAGCAGCCTCCTGCTTATGGTCAAACTTATGGCCCAACTACTGGCCCTGATGGGTATTCTCAGAGTTACCCACAGCAAGGTGGGCAAGCACCAGCAACATATGGTCAGAGCGCACCAGCAGGGCCAGCGTACACTCAGCAAGCCACACAGCAAGGTGGCTACACACAGTATCCACCATCACAGCCAGCATATGGTGATCAATCAGCTCAAAACAGTGTGAACTATGGTTACCAGGGGGCTCCAGCTGATCCAAACTATGGAAATGCCTACCCACAGTCAGGATACGGTTCTACTCAGGCTGGTGGTCAGGTTGGATATGCTTCTGCACCGGCAGTTGGCCAGCCAGGATATGGTCCGGCAGGATACGCACAGCCACCTACAAATCCGCCAACTTATGATCAATCTGCTCAACCACCAGCTCAGAGTGGCTATGCTGCTCCTCCGGCAAATCCACAGCCTACCGTTGCAAAGGGGGTGTCACCACAGCCTGCTGGGTATGGTGGACAATGGACTGCATGAGGTTTGTATCTCAAATTTTATTGACAGGAAGATCTGTTGGAGACTGTTTTGCCTCAAGATGTCAACCCCTTCTATCTACTGAATCCTTCCCCTTGTCTACTGAATCCTTTGGATGCTCAGTGCTCAAGATGTTATACAGTAAGCGGTGGACTTTTGACATATATAGAACTAGAAGGGATGTAACCCTTTGCTCCTCCAGTTGTCATATTGCGTCTCTGTAGCACCCTATTTTGTGTCTTGTAGGATGACCTAAAAACATCCTGTTTAGTTTAGAAGTGAATCTCCCGTTATTTTGCAGGATGTCGAGTAATATCTGGATGCACCCCCTATTACTTTGCTTAATGTTGTGCAATGCTTGCTACTGGATGCGAAAAGATTAGTATTATTTTGCTTACTGATGCAAACATGCAACTGTGATGAATTGGTTATTTGTTTGTGCCATTGATCGCATTCTCACTTATCACAGAAACGAGACGTGACAAGCTGTTCACATGTCATTATGAATGAGCTTTGCAGTTTATACATGTGTTCAATCAAAGTGTATTCCAATGATAATCTTACGAGTCTCCTAATCTGGGCTGGGTGTTTTCCATCCAGTGATACTCCTGTGTTGTATGTATCCCTTGTGATGCTGCTCCTCGGGCAGCCTCAGCATGCTCGCCGCCTCGTCGAATTTCTCCTGCCCCACGGCGGCGTCCTCCGGCGCCGGTGCCTAGAGGCCGCACGTAGTGCAGCGCACGGTAGCCGCCGTCGGCCGTCCACGACTCCGGCGTCTGGAACGCGTACCTACATGCGATGCGATACGACACGACGTCGCTGCCGCCGCCGCCGCCGGTGCCCGTGCTGAACGTGTCGAGGTTGAACGGCGTCGCTGGCCCAGACGATGCAAGGCTGGTCTTCCTCGGATGCTGCCCATCTTATTATCATCAATATATTCATTTATCAGCAATAGATTGCACGGTTTTCAGTTAGCTCCGAGTCATCAACGAAAGAAAAGAAGTTGCTATATGCGTGCTTATACTACCTGATATGGTGAGAGTCTGCCAACGTACGATTTCTTCCAGAATGCTTATGCTATATATTTCATCATGTAAGTTTCCATAACATTCTACTCATATTCTCCGATGTACTACTTTTTGTTCACAATTGAATGATCATCACTTTATTTTACTAGTTTTTCTCCCTAATTTAATATATTGTTGGCAAATTAGTGCTATGATATAATGCTTCTCTCTCTACCAGGTAGGGACAGGAGCGTCATAACGTAACACTAATTTGTCAACGAGATATTAAATTAGCGAGAAAACACAAACTTTTTTTGGAATGTTTTCGTAAACTTTATAAGTGCACCTTTAACACAGTTCATACAAATCCCGTCCAAATCTGATCATCCAAAAAAGTGACACGCTAGAAAATGAACATACCAACTACAATGTTATATATACTTATGCTAGAAAACTAGTGAAATAAAGTGATGATCAGTGAATGGTGCCCAAAAAGTAGTAGAGCGGAGAATACAAGTAGAATCTTGTGCAAACTTACATGATCAAATATTGCATAAGCCTTCTGAAAGAAATCATACATTGGCACAAAGCCTCTCACCATATCAGGTTGTATAAGCACACATAAAGCAACCTGTTTTCTTTCGTTAATGTCTCGGAGCTGACAGAAAAGCATGCAATCTCTTGGTTATAAATAGGACGCGGATAGGAATAAGCAAATGAATATATTGATGAATATGACATATTATTCTTATTCCAAAGTCCAAACAAGACGAAGTGGCAAATAGTTATCAAGAGACTTTGAGAAAACAAAGGGATGTAGTTATCGAGTTTCTGACAGCAAATGAAAACAATGTTAGCGAACTAAGAACTGAGCCATAAACAGCATAATTACATAAAGCGACTTGTAATTTGCGTGGAAAAGCAAGCAGCTCACGCCTCATCACGGCTATATAATACTGCCTCCATCTTGTCATCCTGACACTTAACTCAAAATAAAAACAATGTTGTCTCCATCGTGATATCTCTTTTGATTTCTTCTCTATGAATATTGTATAACTGAACAATTAAAATAGTCACAAGTTGCCAGTTTAGGACGTTCTGTAAAATGTTTCACCAATTTTGCTGACAATCAATCGGTTTCATGTGATAGTTTTTTTATCAGGACCTCAGGCTCCATGCTCCAGAGAGTTTCTGGTTTGTATACGAACTGGATAATTTCACGTGATATTTTTTTAAAATTCTCTTGTTATATCAGTTTCTCTTGATGCATTTCGACACGTCAGGCAACCAGCAAAACAGTGTTCTTAATCCACCAGGATTAGACTTGTGAAGCTGTGACTGGTGTGCTCTTAAGCCAGCAGATTAAGCTGCTTACACTATTTTTATATGTTCAGAGTCAATGGTAATTTCAGCCTCTACAGGCATTCTGCAGTCAGCAGCAGACGGACACCAATGGGGATTTGGGAGTTGGGAAGTCTACTCCAACATGGTCCACTTGACTGTTCATATTCAACTGTTTGTTCTAACAAGCAACCAGAGATACTCGTGACGTCGACGTGTAATCGACAAGGCGAAAGTTCATCTTCTATACGTGTGCAGTGCGAAATTGAAATATCCCCAAATTCTGATGGATATTCAGTATTCAGATAAACAGTGCATTGTGCTTTGAAGTGCCCATTTCTCATCCTCCCTGAATAATGAATACTCTGCTCTGAATTTCATCAAATGAAAAGGAGAAACTGATCTCTGGAGAAAAAAGATGCATTCTTGAACTGACTGCACAATAGTACTACATGCTGTCAGGTTTGAAGATATGGCCTAGATTGCAGGATAAAGTTATTTTTTTTCTCATGCTGTAATGTTCGTGTAGTTATTATGTGTTCGATCAAAGTGTATTCCAATGGTAATCTTGTGTCTCCTAATCTGGGATGAGTGTATTCCATCCAGTGATAATCCTGTGAAGTGTACAGTTGCACCAGGCACGTCCTCATGCCGGAAGCAGGATTTGGAGAAGAAGATCGTAGAGCGCCCGAAGGATTCCCTTGTGATGCTGCTCCTCGGGCAGCCTCAGCATGCTCGCCACCTTGTCGAACTTCTCCTGCCCTACGGCGGCGTCCTCCAGCGCCGCTGCAGCTGGTGCTGCGAGCCCGAGGTCCTCGTGGAGCTCCGGCGGCGACAGCGCCCACTGCATCGCCCAGATGCCAAGCGGCCGCATGTAGTGCAGCGCGCGGTAGCCGCCGTCGGGCGTCCACGACTCCGGCGTCTGGAACGCGTACCTACATGCGATGCGACGCGACGTCGTCAGCCATAGAATTTCAATTAATCACGAGCAGGAAGATTGGCAGGGGAGCTGAGCTGACCCGAAGCCCTCCTTGGACCAGCCGGCGTCGTGGATGCCCTTGGCCGTCTTGAAGGCTGCCTCCGGCATGCCCTCCTGGATCATGGTGGCGGCGACGGCGTAGGTCACCCCCGCCCACACCTCCTTGGACTGTGTCGTCGACGCGTCGATGGTGCCGTCAGGCCGCATGCCGTTGACGGCGCCGACGCCGCCGCCCTTGACCCGCATGACGTTGTAGTCGAGCACCGTCCCCAGCGCGCTCCTGGCCTTGTCCTCGTCGACGATCGGCTCCAGCCCACACGCCCGCGCGTACCACTGCCCGGCGAGCTGGTCGGCCTGGATCGACGAGCTGGTGGCGCCGCCGCTGTTATCGTAGCTGAAGTAGCCGCCGTTCCAGAGCTCATCGCTGTACACGCGCCTGGCCCTGCCGTACCTCCCCCGGAAGTAGGCCTCGGCGGCGCGGTCGCCGACGATTCGTGCCATGGCCGCGGCGGCCTGCAGCGCCGCCACCCAGAGGCCGCCGGTGTAGGCGCTGACGCCGGACACCGACCACAGGTCGTACGTCTGGTCGGGGCGGTCCTCGTTCTCGACCATCCCGTCCCCGTCGCGGTCGAACTGGTCCATGTACGCCATGGCCAGGTACACCGCCGGCCACGCCGCCTCGGCGAAGCCGGCGTTGCCCGTCGTCACCACGTCACGGTACACCTGCAGCACGAACTTGGGGTTGAGGTCCTTCCACCTCGCCGGGTCGTGCAGATTGTACGCGTTCACCTCGAACCACGGGTCGTTCAGCCCCATGTCATGCGGCACTGCTCCCAATACCTACATCACATCTCAAATCAAACTAGTTGGTACATGAAACTCAATAAAGTTGCTAGTTTGTTGATGCATGTAACGTAACTCAGTACAAAATGCAACCTTGCGTGGCACGGTGGTGCCGTTTAAGGTGCGGCGGAGGCGGGGGTCGTGGAAGAGGACGGCGCGGACGAAGTCACGCTGCAGACTGAGCTCCAGCTCCGGGAAGAGGGAGATGAGCGCGAAGGAGGCGTAGAAGTGGACGTCGTACGTGTTCCACAGGTTGTACTCCATCCCCTCCAGGTACAGCAGCTGCCCCACGTTCTCCTCGCCGTCGCGCAGCAGCGCCGTGCCCATCGCCGCCACCGAGTTCGCTCGCTCCGTCGCCGACGCCACCGTGCGCAGTATGCCGTCCACCGCGCTGCCGCCGCCGTCGGTGCCCGGGCTGAACGTGTCGAGGTTGTATGGCGTCCCTGGCCCAGACGATGCAAGGCTGGTCTTCTTCGGATGCTGCCCATCTGTGACAATTTTTTCTCTCGTCAGTTTAAAATAAATTGGAATCTCCTCGGTTTCAAAAAAAGTTCAAAGTTTGAATCTTTTGGGTTTTCAGATTAGTGATCACGGTTGCATCTCCAAGAGCAACAAAATTTGAGAGGTGAGCATTGCATTGACCTGTCCATATGGTGCCTCCAGCGTTGAGGTAGTAGAGCTCGTTGAACAGTGTAACTGGATACCTGAAGAAAGCAGCAATGCCATTGGATTAAAAATCTTAGAACCACTAATCCAGTTGCTAATTGATATGCAAATCTGAATCTTTTTTCCTTGCCATTCAGGTAGGCTATTGTCCTGCAGAATAGGCCTCTGCCACTCCTCGATCTGGGACTCCCACTTCATGTGTTCTACATGCAGACGAGGAGATCGAACAGGCGTCAGAATCTTCAGCGACAACTGATGATTCTTGTGCGCATTCAGAAATTACCAGTTTATCATCTCACCGAGAAGGGCATCGTGAGCCAAGCACGCTGCAGACGCGTCGCGATCGAAGCCATGGAACTTGGTGTACCTCCTGCGGCAGCCATGATCAGACGATCCCATGTCAGCGCCAAGAATTTCAGTAGCTGCAGGCGAAGCATCCATTGCTGAGTGATGAGTTGATGGGATCACCTGTGGTAGGCTCTCCCTGCCGGGAACTTCACCTCGGGGCACGACCACGACAGCGCGAACGACACCACGCGTGTGCCCCCTGCCGGCACCGCCGTCGTCGCCGCCACCGCCGCTCCGATGGACGAACCGGGCCTCGACGCTCCCGCTGCCTTGCCGGCGCCGGCGTCGCTGAAGGAGCCGTGCTGTTCGCAGCAAACGTGCGGTTTTGATCAGTCTATCAATCAGATTGGTACTGAAGCTATGGTTGCTGTATATGGTGTACCTTCTTGATCTCGTCCCACATGTCCTTCGCCGTGAGGTCGCCGGAGTTGGACGGCCCCATCGTGAAGCGCGGGCAGCCGGTGACACGGACGCCGTCGGTCTCCTGGGATGCGATCGCGAACGTCACCGGAGGGTGCCCATCCGCAGTCCTGCATCCATCCATCGACGTGTCATACTCATACCATCTGCAGAGCTTCCAGGACGAGAGAATGATGAACACACCTGTGATGGAGGAGGACGCCATGGACGCCGTCGCGCGCTCTGCACAAGAAAGAAGAGCACATTTGCAAGAAGCAACGAGTCTGTCAGAGTCAGAGAGATGTTACATGGCATCAACAGCTGATCAAATTCGTGTGATTGATTACGTCATTCTGGAGTTCGTGTGATTTCCAGTCAGCTCAGATTTCCCGCCAACTGAATTCTGCACGAGGAACAGATGCAGAGAGACATCTTTACTGGACGAACTATCTTTCTACGAAGAACAGAGTTGACTTGCACTTACTGCCCATGTGAAAAGCAATGTAACATCTGCAGCTGTGCTTCCAGAATTATGTAACTGCAGTCCCAGCAGCAGAAGTAAAAAAGAAAAGGAACAGATCAATTGGAGTCATTTCATCTGCAGCAGAAACAAAATGATCAAGAAATAACTGTACCGTAAAAGTGAAAGCCGCAACAGGGAAGCTGCTCTCCTTGTAGTTGTGAGGGATGAACGGCGATATCTGACGGCATGTGATTTTAATTTCAGGGTCCGGTTCACCTGCATTGTTGCAATTGTAGAACCCAGGTTAGTAACTTTTTTCAGGACTCATGAGCAATAGTGTTGTCAGGTAATACTGCTATCAGAAACTAATGTACCATTGTACACTGTCCAGGATCTTGGGAACAAGCCATGGTAAGTGCAATTCTTCTCTTTCAGCTTCCAGTCCCAGGATCCAATACCAGATTTGTCGATTCCCCTGCAATTTGCACATTTCATGATATCCCTGGCCCATGCAGATGCATTCAAACTGGCACTGGCTTGTTAGAATTTTTTTTTTTTACTTGAGGACATCAGCCTTCGGTGCAGACAACACTGTGGCGTAGCTCTTTCCATTGGGCCGCGAGATGAATGCCTGTACAAATTAACCGTGATGATGATGATGATAATGTTCAGAAGATTTGTAGGAGTATCAGGAATACAAAGTGCAGAGCACCGACTGAAAACTGGTTTGCTAGGATAGGCTTCTCTTCATATATCATGGGGAATATCTGAAACTGCTGAAAGTATCCCCTGTAGCTTCTTCCTATGCTTCCTGCACTGATAAAAGAGCTTGCTTTGAACAAAACTGTCATCTATATTTCAATCAATTATAGGAGGAAAAGTTCAAATTTAGATACGAGACTATGACCAATGGTAATAGAAAAGCATAATTGTTTACCCAATCCCACCGAGGGGTACACCACGGTAGCAGTTGTTCATCCATTTCTTCAATGGGTCATAGACTGGAGCCTTGAAAAGGTGAAGAATTTTTCAGTCAGTTTATAGCAACAGCCAACAGGGTAGTTATTTCTGCTGATATTTCAGCAGCTGAAAAACAATTATCGGTGGATTAGCTGAATCTTCAACAGAATAAGAATGATCACCAGGCCTTTTGCGCTGTCTCTAACGTTTAGTAGCAGCATTCTAACCATCAAGGGCCCCTGCAACACCAAAAACACCACTATTTTATCAAAAAGGAGTGCTACAACCTATCTAACAATAATAGCAGTGTTCTTGCTGCTCTTCTCTAAAAAAAGACAATTTTTTTTCTGGACAAAAAGTACTGAAGAACCAAATCGACTAGTTCAATTGTTGTCAATTTGTCATACAGAACAGAAAACCAAAAGGTGCAGTCTGTGCTCGAATGCTTACGATTGCCATTATGTCATTCAAGGTCATTGTAAACATTGCGATCTTCTTGCCTTCATCGTCAAATTTCCTCTCCCAAGATTTTGCTGGTGGATGTGCACAATCGATGTGCGAGTGTGCCTAAAGTAAGAACAATCATTTCAGAGTGAGACTAGTAAACTTGCGCAGCAAAGAAAGGATTGAAACGGTGATATTTGTACATGAGCAAATCGCAGAGTGCACGGAGAAGAACAAAGAACTATCGGAGTGTTAGTTTCAGAAGGTACCTTGGTTTGCTCAAGCTCTGAACTTTCTCCCATCTTGATATGGACACTGGTCGGGCTGCGGCCAAGCAGCTACTTTTGATTCAAAAACCGATAAACATGCACAAGGACAAGATCAAACATGTAAAATCAAAGCACTGTGAGACATCAAGAACAGAACGACACAAATATCATCACATTTGAAGCCTTGAAGGCAACACATCCATTCTAGTTTCTGAATCAAAGCAAGCAATCCAAAGCATGCGTGCCCCTCAAGAATCTGCACAAGACCAACCTAGAACTACCAAATACCAACACAGGAGGAGGAGGAGAGCAATACCTGATCTGAACAGTTCAGGCCAAAATTACTCACAAGTCACACCTGGATTGTTCAGCTCATTCAGGAGATGCTCATGATGCTTTTATAGTAAACAAGCAGGGAAGAAGAAGATAAGCTGTGGTCTATGGACAGCACACGTGATTTTTCTCTCTCGATTATTTGGCGCGTAGAAAAGTAAGCAGGTCACACCTCGTCACGACAATATAATATGGCCTGAATCGTGTTCTCCTGCCACTTAATTCAAAATAAAAATAATATTGTCTCCATCGTGATATCTCTTTTGTTTTCTTCCCTATGAATACTGTATAATTCATGTGAAAATTTGTCACCAATCCTTCTGACAATCAAACGATTTCATGTGATAATTGTTTTTATCAGCACCTTGGGCTCCATGCTCCAGAGGGTTTCTGATTTGTATATGAACTGAATAATTTCACGTGATATTTTTTAAAATTCTCTTGTCATATCAGTTTCTCTTGATGCGATGCAAAATGGATTAGAGTTAAGACACAGACTGGGGCACAAGGATTTCAAAGCTGTCCACATTTTGCCAGAAGGTACAAATCAGAAACAGTGCTTTGCTGATGATAATCAAGAAAAAGGACAAGTAGGAGCTTCTTCACACATCAGACAACCAGCAAAACAGTGTTCTTAATTCACCAGTATTAAACCTGTAGGACCAGGCTGCTCTATTTAGAGTCAAAACAGTGTTCTTAATCCACCAGGATTAAACATGTGTGACCAAGCTGCTCTTAAGCCAGCAGATTAAGCTGCTTACACTATCTTTATATGTTCAGAGCCAATGGTAATTTCAGCCTCTACATGCAGTCTGCAGTCAGCAGCAGACGGACACCAATGGGGATTTGGGAGTTGGAAGTCTACTCCAACGTGGTCCACTTGACTGTTCATGGTCATCTGTTCGTTCTGACAAGCAACCAGAGACACTCGTGACGTCGACGTGTAATCGACAAGGCGAAAGTTTGTAACGACTCCTCCGGATTTCGGAATTTCCACCGAAACGGGGCGAGCCGGTACGTCATCGAAGGTGAACGAAATAGCCCAGTTAATTTCGTTCCATTCGGCAGTAGTACATTGCAGAAAGAATATTATAATATTTAGCCATTACAAAAGCTGTATGAGGCATACCTCGCAGCAATAGTCATTACAAAAACCCAACGGAAGCATTTCAACACTCAAGCATGCACTACTGTCTAAGACTCCACTTGGGGACTAGGCCCGAAACCCTAATCTTCTGGATTCCTTCGAACGCGACGTCTCCTTCTTTGTCCACGAAATTCTTCTCGTCTTCCAGAAGATTGGCGAACTCTGGGGATGGGTTGTAAAACAACAAGGGTGAGTACTCAAGAGTACTCAGCAAGTCTTGGAAAATTTTATAGATGCAAGTTTCAAAGAGCGGCTGGGGTTATCAAAGGAATAATAATAATTTTAACAATCTCTAAGTGCTTATACCCTCGGATAGAGGTCCCAACCTCTAACCGATTTTTCCACAAAAAGTAATATAGTTCAAATAGCTAATCAATTTCCACATCCTCGGCACCCGAGATTGCTTTGCAACAGATCCCAATCTCTTCCATCAAGTCCATATACCACATCCTTTTGTCACAACATTCCCAACAATCACAATCTTACCATTCATCATCATTACCGGTACTAACTTGTCCATCCGTCGGGAAAGCGTTCTCCTTAACCATTATCTCATCCCAATCATATTTTATCTCCCATCTAGTTTAAATTCTTACGTCACTCCCTATGAAACCTTTCGGCTTTCCGCTCCACACAGGAACGTTCCTAGCCACTCAGGCTAGCCGTATACCCACCGGTATACTCTGGTAACGCCCCATCCCAACCATTTTGTCAAAACAAGTCAAACACTACGCATGGGAAGACACATGAAGTCACTTGCCCATATCCGTGGGCACGGCTGTTCGAACAGATTACTACTTCAGCTGAAGGTGCGTACTTTACTCTCGCGACACGAACTTACTCCCACTACCCATGACGTAGGGAGGTTCAGGACAAGGACTTTCCAAAGCAAATCTAGGATATACCACTGCCACCTAGACAGGTCCTCGACCAAAGATCGGGAAGCCGCGCTTCCTTCTTCTCTCCTGGCAATCCCGCGGGTGCTCCCTTCTAACTCCCAAATCACAACCACTGGCCTCAGCCACAAATCTCATGCCCGTTAGGGACTTTACAAGTAAAACCACGAGCCACCCCGAGATTCCATATCCATCGGCAGTCGAGCTATCCCAGGCCCACTAAGTACTAGTCCAGGGGCATCTGTTACCTACCCGCAAGGTTGCACGATGTTGTGCTTATGCTTTCCCAAGGAATCGGTCCTTATCATTCAATCAAGGGGTTCAAACAATTTCACACAACACATTTAACAAATCACACATTTGCCCAATCTATCTCTAGTCGACATGTTTTGAGTATGAGTATGTGTGTGTATGTGTAGTGCACCCATTTTTTAAGGAATGAGCTAAAAGCAATAAAATAATAAAGTAAACATAATGTATATAAATGTAAACCTTAAGCGACAAGGGTAAACAGGGTATTCAACAACAAAGAGGCTAGTTTACAAGTTTTTAGGATTTAGTTGTCATATCGCTCAAGCAATAGACTATTAGTGTACGTGAGTGCACAACCTAATCATGCATATATAAGTTTTTAAAACATCACAATCAATGCAATAGGTTCAAGAATGTTCAAAGGAAGACTTGCCTTATATCAAGTCGGAGTCTTCTGCGAGTCGATTTTGAAGGTCCACGGCTTCGGCGAATATACCACGAGAACACATACACTAAAGGAAAAACAATAAAGAAAATTTATAAAATTAATTTTAAATAGTGCCAAAATAAACTTGAGATTTTTAGAAAAA
>KE371882.1:581286-603495 GCA_000418225.1 Zizania latifolia
CCCCTTCTTCATCCTCCTCAAAGTGCTCATGCATCTTGCTGGAATTGTAACTAACAAGACGCCTCAGTGAGTTGCTCGACGGGTGCCGGCGGGGCTTCCCCTCGCCGCCACGCTGGTCGTCGCCGTGGAATTGCTTCGAACTGACGCAGCCCATAGGACGAGACGAGCGGGCGATCCCGGCAAGAAACTCCAGTCCAAGAAACCCCCAAATAAAAAAGAAAAAAAAAGCTTCAAGAGACCTTCTCCCAATACGCCTCCCGCATCAGGTCACGCATCAAGAACCCTCATTGCTCGCCGGATTGGAGTGGAAAACCCCGACACCTCAACAGATCCGAATCAGAAGACTGCACTCGGAACTCCCTCCAGTCTAGCAACCGCCGAATCAAGGACGCCCAAACCAGAAGCCGCCGCCATGAACAGGCACGGTAAAAAACCGGGATCTTTCTCTAACTCTTGGCAGAAACCAGCGCGAGTCTGGACATGGGCAGGCAAATCGGGGTGGGGAATCCAGGGACGGGATCAAAATCGAACCTTGCCGCCGGAAATCACGAGGCGACGCCCCGAAGGAGATCTCTCCCCCCAGTGATGGCCTTTTCTTGGCTTGTTTTGTTTGGTTTCCGGCAACTACTCGGTCTATTCTGTCTCCTTTCCTTTTGTTTCCTTCTTTCTTATTTTGCCTCTCAAAGTCAGCAATTCCGATGGTTGGTGAAAAAAAACAGAAGTCAGAGAGACGCGTTAATACAAAAGAAAAGGGAAAAAAATAACCAATATTATCATTCGATGATATATACGAGACCAACTAAATTAATAACATATATATTAGAATGATAAAAAATTAAATCCACTTATTGATAGTGATAACTGATAAGTTATCAGATCTCTCTAATCGAAGTAAAGTTTTGGAATTTGCGTTTGAATTGGGAATTCAGAATGCTCACTCAATTGCTTAGCTCGGTTAACTTATTTGGTTTCTTCCGGTCTGTCAAACCTTAGCACCTAAGAAGTTTCTGTCTTGAAGGGAAAAAGGTCAAAGGTCTACTACACCTATTGGGATTGGCATGATTATGGATACTAATATGATAGCTACTTAATTAATTAGTAGTGTACTAATACTACTCCTAACTAGGAGGAAAAGAGCAACAAGCTAGCTACAGCAAGAGGAACAAAATTTGGACTGGAGAATGGAATGGATTTCCAGCTTTTCAGTATCCATCTATCTGACCTGTTCTTAATTTTCTTTTGGTGCTATTATTGCCATGAGCATTTAATCCATGTTCTCTGAATAATGAGAAAAAATAACCTAGTGACACGCACGACCAGATGACCACGCGTTTTTTCCAGGCAAATGCGACGACGACCAATGCATATGAAGAGATGACCAAGCAACCACTCCATAGCTACTTCGCCAAAGATGCAGATGTCATTTGACAGCAACATCCTCTAGGATCATCAAGGTCCCGGTCTCCTGTAGATTTCCACTGCCAAGAACAGATCAGATCGTGCAAGCAAAAGCAGGTCAAAAAAATAATTCCTGGCGCCACTAAGGTAGAGAAATGTACTAGTGCAGGTGGAATTCAGATTGTCGCCGCTACAGTTGATTCTACTTTGTCCTGTGTTGAAACTGAAGATAAACCAACTTGTTTTCTGAATTTCTAACAGTTGTGTACTTTGTGTTTAAAAATTTAATCAGTATCTAGTTTTAGAGCAGTCAATCAATTACGGCAACAGTTGATTCTCCTTGTTTTGTTTTGAAACAACTTGTTTTCTGAATTTGTAACAGTTGTGTTTTGTGTGTTCAAATATTTAATCAGTGTGTCTAGTTTGAGAACAATCTATGAACTATGGCAACAGCTGGTTCTCCTTGTTTTCGTTTTGAAACTGAAGATAAATTAACTTGTTTTCTGAATTTGCAACGGTTGTGCTCAGAATTTTCATCGGTGTCTAGTGTCAGAACCAAATGACCATCAAATGATGGCTTGCAAGCAAACGCAGAGGCCTTTCTCTATGATATGATCTGTGTGTGCCATGTTTGCTTGTGCTTGCAAACAACCCCTTGTGATTGCCTGGAAGAAACCAGCATGAACAGTAGTACAAGTACAACACCAAAGAGACGTATCAAGCACACGAGTACACGACCGATCCTCAACCTTTTTGTAAACATGACTACGATATATATCAAATTAAGTCTAAGACATTAGATTATGTGTTGTCACGGAATAGTTTACAGGTTAGGTTTGCTTCTTCAGTATAATATTTGGTTAGTAAATAATCGTTGATGTCACGATTTGATTGTCTCTAGCTAGATTGATATATTCTTTTTTATGTTTAATAAGTCAATATTTTTAATTTCGTCTTAGTTCTATGTGAAATATCATAGCCAGCCTTAATAAAGCAATGGCTTAAGCAGAAATCTGTTAACAGGTGGGCATCAGAAGGAGACGTGAGGACAGTTAAACTGTAGCTATCTAATTAGGAACACTAATTCCATGAAAGCAATGCCAATTACGACAGCATACCGCTCTTGGCCTGCAAATCCATCTACTGTTGTTGGGGATATTTGGTGAAAAACGTGTAGGAAATTAAAAAAAAAGTTTAATCTGCATCATAAACTATTACAAAAGTTAGAATTCACCCCTATAAAGTATAAACTTGATCCATTCCTCAAACTTTTCATTCTTTGACCGGAGTCTAAGTGTTTTTTAAAAGACAGAGTGCTTACGCGGCAAAATTATTTAGTGCTGAAAATATATTACCATTATAAAAATCAGCAAATGATCACTAAAAAATCTAAGAAATTTTTAAATCTTCCGTATGTCATTTGTAAAATAGCTAATTGAAAATAAAATTTCTTTTTTTTTTCCTTAAAATTGGGCATAACACAGTAGCAGTCTACTAACCATAGCCACTCCTGCTTTTGCTACCGTGTCTATGTACTGCCTATGTTTCTGCTACCTTTACTACAAATCTGTTGGTTTTTTATCGAGTTTTGGTATCCAATAGGTTCGAACATATGTTTGGTTTGAAACTTAGAGACAAGTTTAGGGATATGTTATGGGTTTACTTCGTAAACAAATTTTTACTAAATCGATAGGTTTTATGTCCATTGTCAACCTTGTTTCTAGGAGTGAAGAAAAAATTCATTTGATTGATGGCATACAAATGATCTCTAATTGTGGATGGCATATAAGAAAACCAGTAAAGTTGCACTGTCACAACCTGATCAAGCCCACTAAAAGCCCAAAACTACAAAATCCGGCCCGGCCCGGCCCGGCCCGGCAGCAGCGGAGACAACCTCATCTTCTCATCTCCTCTGCGGCGGAGGCACCCGACGAGGATGGGGCGGAAGAGGAAGGAGCTGCTCTCCTCGGCGCCGTGGCGGACGGGCGAGGCGGCGGATGACGACGAGGCCGCCAGGATCGCCCGCGAGGGCAACGTCAGCGTCACCAGCAACCCTGGGGAGACGCCCACCATGCACGTGCCCCGCAAGCGCCAGGACCTCGACCTCGCCGTAGACGACTTCGACGAGGACGAGATCGATCCCGAGCTCCGCTACTCCTTCCAGCGCAACAGCAGGGTACCTCTCTCTCTCTCTCTCTCTCTCTCTCTCTCTCTCCCCGATCTTTTCTTCTTCTTTTCTTTCCTGGTGAACTTGCTGGTGAGATGCGCAAGGTGTTCGCTGGATTGTACACTTTCAAGGGATTGAAATTGTAATCGAAACATATTCGAAAAGAAAGCATTTTTAGGGTTCAATTTCAAATTTTCAATCGACTGGTAATACCTTAAAGTTAAAGAAGAAGAAGAAAACAATTAAATGTTTACTTTTGCACAAGCACGCTGCCAAACAAATTTATGAACTCAATTAGCCAAAACTACGGGGGTTCGCTGCACTTTGTTGCGGCTTTCACAGCCCTGACCACACCAATTAAAGTAGAGGATTATTGCATTAACCAGATTTTTGTCTATAGCCTCACAAACTTGTGAATTGTGATTCAGCTCATAACTTTTGTGAGGCCATATACAAAAATCTGGTTAATACTCCACCTGAAGAAATATCATGCAATTTCGTATAGCCCTTAGCCCTCCATAATGGTCAACTCTGTAATCTGTATATGCCCTCTTGGCCTCTTCTCAACGTTTCCATCTTCATGTAAGTGCACGGATATGGATTCTCTCTTGTCACAGTTCCTAATTTCATGGAAGTACATATACATTATTTTCTCAATATGGAAGTATTTGCCATTTTGTCTCCTTTAGCAGTCTGGTTAATATATCTTGCTATCGATGTGCTATGTGTACTGTTGTATAAAATGAAAGGCCACCCCCTGCATACTCTACCATGTATCACGTATGGTTGGTATTTGTTGCTGTTACGAGCTATCATGAAAATTTATGTTCTAGTGTTCATTACATAGTCCCCAATCACTCTGTTAGTTGTTACTTGAATCTTCCCACCGTCAGAGCCTGAAAACAGTCATGTAATATTTAGCTGGCTTTTCCTCAAGCGCCCCAAAAGGATTTTTAAAGATGAAGTGACACTATCTGACTTATTAATTCTTCAAACATGATTTGTGATCAACAGCTCATTACTTTCATTTTGAATTCTATATAGATGTCGAACCACAATAAATCAATGAACATAAAAAGTATGAACCCTCCTTTATTAAGGACAATTGCTTTGAAGGACTGCCGGACCAGTGAAAAAAACTTTGAAGGACCACTTTTCTGTCTCCTTTGTGACTTCAGTTCTTGGTTACCACAAGTAAAATGTTGTGCATATTTGTTGACTTGTCTGATAAAGAAGCCGCTGTTTTTGCAGTTTCTGCGGAGAGTGTTTAGTGTGGATACACTTGTCAAGCCTCTTCCTCCTGTGATGGCATACAGTGTTTCCCGTAATGTGAACTTTTTCTTCAAGATCTTCACTCAGTTCTGGGGTAAGCTCTGTTCTTTATAGCAGTATAGTGAATGCTACTAATGCTCCCCTTGCTTTACTTGTCTTGTCTTATACTCTTATTCTGCTTGCTGTTTTGTTTGCTGTAACTTGGTTGCTTGAAATTCCCATGTTTTCTCAAGAGTAAGGGAAAGATGGAACCAAGTTCATATATTCACTGAGCTGAAAGCATTGTATAATGTCTGAACTCTGTGAAAACAATCTGCTCTGAGAATGTCCATGCACTTTACTAGTTATTGTTGGTAAGTCATAAATTATGTGTCCTTGTTTAAATCCCATGGAAAAAACTAATTAATCAAATAACACTTAGTCTTAATTTCATTGGTTCATTGTTCACGGATAATTTATAGTATTCTAGCTTATAATGTGTGAGAAATCAGTATAGCTCCATCTAGTCCACCATCTTGGGTACTGGATCATCATTTTTTTACCCTTTCTTGTTAAATCTCTTGCAGATGAAGAGGGAATTGCCAATGCACAGAGATCCCTCGGATTGGCAAATGATGATGGCTCCCGGAGGGTTCGCTGATTACCATTTTGTAGCCAGACCAAGTTAATGTATTGGAATTCAGAGCTGTTATGCTCAATTCTGGAGACCTTTGTTTTATTATGCTTCAAAACACACTGGGTTTGAATTCTAGTGTTTGTGTCTTTGCATTTTGTGACAGTAAAGCTGATTGTGTCGTATATTTGGATCTTAGCGTTCTCATTTCTGTTTAAAATCTGAAAAAAGGAAATTGGTGACCTGTGGTTTTTCGCATTCTGGTTTCTGAATCAGACTTTGTGTCACACTGAATTTGAGGCGTCATATTTTCTTCCAGATTTTCATTGCATGTCTTTGTAGTTTCTGCTGATTCCTTCTTGTCAGTGGGCTCCCAAAATACTAAGCTGTACAATGTGTTTCATACATATCGTGCCACTACAGAAACGTTAACAACGTCACTTACTAATATCATCCCTGATGGTTGCGTCAATTAACGATTGAACATGCTGGACGGAAGAAAGCTAAGGTTTCTGTCGATTCAGGCATTTCAAGAGCTTCAATGAAAGGGAAAAAAGATCTTGAGCGGCTCTGTTTCTCAGTCAAAACAAGCAAGATCGTCACCCATTTTCTCAAAAAATGGTCAAAGGCAAATCATAATGTCCACATTTGTTGAACCAGCAACGTTTAAATTATTAATTTTAGTCCAAAATAAAAAACATATAGTTCAACCTAAATCAATCCGCGACTCTAGATTCAAGATTTCTTCGAACTAGATTAGACTAGATTTTAAAAAAATCTTAGTTCTGTGACTGTGTCAAACATGCCTAACTTGAAAAGCCAAACTGTCATCTACAATAGTATTAATCATTTAGGGATCAGATCATATCCAATTCTGCATTCATAGACAGGCATTTCTTTGCTTTGTACTAACTGACCCTGCAACTTAACAAGCACTGCATTGGCTGCTTTTGGTGTTCCAAGATTCAGAGCAAAGGCAGTGGTCCTGAATGGTCTGCAGTCTGCCTTTGCATCCTAGAAAAAAAAAAGGTCCTCTCTTTCAGAGCCAATTGAATTCAGGTTTGGCCACCAACTTGTAGCCAATCAATCGCCAGTACTCGCCGTCACGTCTTGCACTGTTGTACGTCGATCATGCATAGCAAAGATGGAAGAAAATTCAGTGTACTATGGCAGACATCAACGAGTGCTTGTATGGAATCATGCCACTAGCATATTGGCAAATCTTTTATTGATCTATATGGAGGGATTACTGATTAGAGTAGGTATAGCTCACTGTGCCTGTGATTCATCCATCCTCTACCTTAGTCCAGCAAACATACATACAGATGATCTCAAGATTAGGAACTGCTATGTAAGGATGATGGCATGATATAGAAAATATCTGCTAGTGGCACAATGCAATGCAATGTGACTGCATACAGATCATGCACTTTATACCTTGAGGATGACTTGTTTCTTACAAAACCAGTGTAAGCTTGACATAAATTCAGTATGTTCTGGAAAATCATATGACATCACAGTTTGTAGAATATATAACATCAATCTGTAGCCATGAAGCCATGAGCTCTGCTTTGAAGATATAATGAATAGGTTTGCAGCCTGCTTTTATCTGAAGATGTTACCTGATATGATTGACTGGACTTCACTCTTGATTCTCTGTTGTAGTTCTTGTATAATAAGATTAACTTTTGTATTTGTGTGAAGAGGGTCATACTTCTGGAGAGCTAACATTATATTCCCTAATTTGTTAGAATGCAAACCTTCTTTCAGGGAGGCTTTACAACTATAAATATTGGTGTTGCGTATTTGTCACAAAATGTGCCTTATCAGTATCATCCAAAATATATGCCTTCAAACAGTATTGTTGTTGGATACTCTAGTTGTTTATGTATTTGGAGAAAGATAATCTAGATTGGTACCATGCATTTTAACACATACTAATATTCAGCTTTTAGCTTACAACAACAATTACCCCAAATGAAAAAATTGATGATTTGTCACTAGATGACCACCATTGACACCCGTGACAATGACATGTGACTATTTAAGTCAATGACATATGGGCTAAGATAACAAAAAACGAAGTCACTTCTTGGCGTGGTAAATTATTAAATCTCTCGTTACTGAATACTGCCAAAGGAACCTGGACATGAACTAGCACAATATAACATATCCATTGGGGCTAGGTAGGACCATAGATATATCTTTAACTGCAGAAGGAACATGCATGCTGATGGAGTGATGGATAGAGAACACTGAAAGGATTGAGCTAGCATTTAAAAGGTTTCAAGTGTCATAGGCCAAACATGCAGGGAAGAGATGGCAGCAATCTTTCTTTTGAGAATGTCCAGTGAGCACTCACTCACTCTGCTTTGCCTTTGCCTTTCATTAAGCAAAAGCCAATTGGAATCTGGTCATGCTTTATGCCAAAAACCACTAGCATCTACTATGAAGTATCCCACAAGGACATGTCTGCTCATCTCCTAGTCCACCAGGTGTCAGCCTCTCAAGACACCTCCATTTCTGCAATGAATCAGGAGTGACATCTGGGAACTAGGAGGTTTCTCCTGAGTCCTGATCTTTGCACAATTCATTTTCCCCCCTCTGGGTATGTAATTTCTACTAACTCTCTACACACATCTCGTCAATTAAAAATATTTTGAAGGAAACAAATTGGCACAAGAGTAGTATTCTTATATATCTGAAGATTGCACTTTCAGTTATATAGATAGATAGATATGAGCCCCCACAAAGTTCTGATTTCAGATTTTTTTTCTATTACAAAACAACAGAATGATGAGCGCGAAGATTTAAATATAACATGGATAAAGACCTTTTAATCTATGTGTAACAAACTGTACTTGTGATTCATCTTAGAAACAATGGGGTTATTTTTAAGCTCATCAACCGAAAAGAAGGGGAAAAACCAGGTTCATCCACATATTAAAACCTCAGCTAACTATGAAGAAGACTTTCAGAACAGCTCTCCTTTCCATTGGTACATATTGTAAGATATAAAACCTACTTTATGTTCATGTCAGGTTGTAATTTTCGATGAGGAAACATCGTTTTCATGGACAAGGTAGTCTCTTTCACAGAATGCCTTGTCATGTGTTGTTGTCGAGTTGAGGCTGCAGTTATTCAGTGAGTACCTATGCCATTTCCAGTGGGCCAAAAGGGAATTTCAGAGGGTGATAGAGATGAAAACCTTGTGAGAGCACTGAGAGGTGAGGGATTAAAAATGCCAGAGAATCATTTGGCATTGCAAATTGTTGGGTAAAGAATAAAGATGCCCTGTCCAACAAAAGGGAGAAAGGTGAGAAAAAGAGGGGTTATTGACATGACATCAAATGAGCATCATAATTTAATTAAGCTAGCAAAGCTAGCTATCTTTCTAACAAGGCATAGTCGTAAAGCAAAATGGAGGAGGAATTAGTAGCCATTAGCCACCAATTTATGGTGCGGCCACAAACAAAACAAAAGAATTAAAATACCAAGGCGCCCCCTGGCTCTTGTCTGAATTTCCTTTTGTCTCAAGTTTTTTCTTCTGTTTCACTGCCTGTTTGCCCAAGGCCTAAGATTCAACAGCACATTAGGTCCAATGATTTTTATGTCTCTATTATATGTAGGTAATCTCTTTAGCTGATTTCTTCCATAAGGAATACTTCATGTGCCTTGAGCCTGACCATATATTCAGCAATTTAGCTGTACCAGCCAGGTATCATGTACCAATCAGATATTAGCACATAGCAGAAACCTGAATTTTAAACTGTAGCTAGCAGGCTAGTTACCATCAAATTAATCAGCCAATCACAAGTTCACAATCTCAATCTCTGTGGACTCGATGATTGGGCTGCTAACTGAACACCTGGTGCACAGACTGCACCAATGATGGTTTCTGAATCCTTGAACGCACGCACGCATGCATGCAGGGGACCATCAGTCCATCACCAGTAGCAGTCATCTGAAACCCTTTTCTGAAACCTTGATCCCAACTGCATGCGAGTGCTCATATGTGCATCTTGACTTGAAAGAATGAAAGCTAGCTAGCTGTTCCCATCCACACGTCCCGTCCAATGGATGGACGCGATCGATGATTTTTGCTAGGAAAGCAGCATGCATGCATGCATGAGCATGACTGTGCAATGCAAAAGTTGCATTGACCGCAAGAACATCACGCTTACACTAGCTACTTCTCATCTGGCGCCAAGTGTAAAGCTAGCAGAGAGAGAGAGAGAGAGTGAGAGAGAGAGAGACATATATGCTTGCATCGCCCCGACCAAGAAACTAATTAATATTCTCTCCAATCTCCATTTCCATTTCCCTGGAGAGAGAGTGTGTGTGTTGAGACTTGAGATGTCTAGAGAGAGAGAGAGAGAGTTGAGAGAGAGTGTGGCCAGTGTCCCTATATAAAAGGCATCTTGTAGTGTGAGTCGTGATAAGCAAGAGATTAGAGGAGCAGAGGAGGAAGGAGGGTGGTGTAGGGAGAAACCGGAGCAACCTCGAAGCTAGTCCAAACTAGTGGGAGGTTGTGTGCCGGCCGCCGGAGCTAGTAGCTGGAGGAAGATCGAAGACGACGACCGGTTTAACCAGCAGGGAGGAGCTCGAGCTAGCTAGCTAGGAGGGAGCAAGGAAGGAAGGAAGGAGACCGAGCGACCAAGTGATCGCCGGCGTACGCCCATGGCGAGAGGCAAGGTGCAGCTCCGGCGCGTCGAGAACCCGGTCCACCGGCAGGTCACCTTCTGCAAGCGCCGGGCCGGGCTGCTCAAGAAGGCCAAGGAGCTCTCCGTCCTCTGCGACGCCGACATCGGCATCATCATCTTCTCCGCCCACGGCAAGCTCTACGACCTCGCCACCACTGGGTACAGTACACCCTTTGCTACCTTTTCTGCTTTCTTCTCCGCCAAATAATTAATTAGCAGCAGCAAAATAAAAGGCTTTCAGCTAGTCATGGAGGTTGATTTCTTTCTTGATCAGAACCATGGATGAGCTGATCGAGAGGTACAAGACTGCAAGTGGCGATCAGACTGCTGATGGCTGCGGCGACCAGAGGATGGTAACTGTACTCCTCCTGTTTCAATTGTGTTTTCTCTGTTTACTTTGCTAACCTCCACTCCAAAGAGAAAAGCTTGCATCCCTCCTAGGTCCCTTTTAGACAGCTTATGGCCTCTAAATAAGACATAATTTATTATCTAAATAAATCGTAAACCTACTATAGACTACAGATCTGCTGTTGGTAAGAAAAAGGTCATGTTTTGAAACTTCCTGAGCTTATTTGAATATTCAAATCAGCTAGTGTCAAAAAAATTGTCTCAAATAATAGTCTTATCAATAAAAAATCAAACAAAACAAACCCATATGTAATACAATATTTTTACCATATTACATAAAAAATAAACTTATATTACAGGATAACAAACTTCTTGAAGCTTTTTTTAGACAATAATTTATTTAAATTGTTAAACTTAAATTGACTTATAAATAAGCTAAAACCATTAGTTTCTCCAATGCCATATTCAGTTTTGAGCAGTCTATGATCAATGCCTAGTTTCACATGCAAAGCATAGAATTAGTTCAATTCCCTTGATATTCCTCCAAAGCCTCAGTGAGCTGCTAGTTTAATATATATAACGAAAGAATTTACACCTCCTAACACTGCATCTTAGATGCACATAGCCATTTAGTACCTGCTAATATCTGAAAAATATGAACTGCTACTGATGGTTAAATCTGAAAACTCCAGTTGCTAACGCACAGCTCGTTGGCAACGGACTCCTCAGTCTGCAACTTTTACACTAGTGTTTCTGGAATACATCATATGTGCAATAGTATAGTCTTCAGTACAACACACACACGCACACACCCCTCTGCACAACTCACAGGTGGCAAGTAATTGCAGCTTCAGAATATTGCCTCCATTTCAACTCATGCTCCCCTGTCATTTAAAACTGGAGCATGTATGTGACCAGGACCCAAAACAGGAGGCAACGGTGCTGAAACAAGAAATCAATCTACTGCAGAAGGGCCTGAGGTAACTAACTGTCCAGATATTTGCATTACAGTTTGATATACTTCTATTCCAAAAAAAAGGAGATGAAACAACACAATCTTCCAGCAAAAAGCCCAAGTTTGATTTCATACACCAGCAAAGTTGTACTTCCCGAACTCCCCCAAGACCCTGCCATCTATGTTCATTTAGTACTTGGTTCATTCCATACAACTCACTAGACCATTTGCATGCAACAAAATCATACAAGTGTTACAAGGATAGAAATTGTTGAACTCACACTAAGAGAAAAGGATGTACTAAGAATACATCAGATTTTATTCACTGACAAAATCATAACCCATCGCAGGTACATCTATGGGAACGGGGCAAATGAGCACATGACTGTTGAAGAACTGAATGCCCTTGAGAGATACTTAGAGATATGGATGTACAACATCCGCTCTGCAAAGGTAATTCACACAAAGTCTTGAGATTTCATAAAGAAACATTCTTTCAGAGATTGATATAATCTTTTAATCTAACAGATGCAGATGATGACCCAAGAGATCCAAGCACTGAAGAGCAAGGCAAGTCAAACAATCTTGTTTAATTCCATAAATGCCCAATAGAAAAATGGGAACTTACTAAAAATATAGCTTATCTAATCATGCAGGAAGGCATGTTGAAAGCTGCTAATGAAATTCTCCAAGAAAAGGTACTGGCAGTCGATTGACATGGAACTTTGCAGTTACTTACCATGTTAAACAAAATACCTGATAGCAAACTGATGTTAAATATGTACTTTTGCTTGCAGATAGTAGAACAGAACGGTCTGATTGATGTAGGCATGATGGTAGCAGATCAGCAGAATGGGCATTTTAGTACAGTCCCACTGATAGAAGATATCACTAACCCACTGACTATACTGAGTGGCTATTCTACTTATAGGGGCTCAGAGATGGGCTATTCCTTCTGACAGAAATAATGCCCTGGGGGATAACTTGTGTTGATTATTAATGTGTAATATGGTTAATAATGCTTGTGTTACTGTTTGTTCTGCTACTCTGATGTAACTTCTATAGACAAGTCCCTCCAGGAATGTCTTTTAGTACTGTATTTGCCTTGTGTTGTGGTGCTTTGTTTTCCCTAAAGAACTCTCGAGGAGCTCTGTTGTTGAATTATTTCAAGCAATTGAGACTGTGATGTTTCATGGAATGTTTACATTTGTATGATTGAGCAATGTTGACCTGTTTTCAGTTTACTCGGTTTAAGGTTATTGTCTTAGCAAAATGGATCTATGAATAAAAACTGAATATGATATGAGAGCACTGAGACCATGCAAGGAAAACTATTACACCATCCTGAAACTCAATGTTCATATCAACTTTCCAGTGTCCTCTTTTGGTTATACCAAGAGCTAACTCCACCAATGCCTACACTACAACAGAAAAAGAACTACTACCCTCAACATAAGAAAATGAATTACTACTCCCAAAGTCATGGGCATCATCATCTAAATATGAAATACTGATGTTTACAGAATATTGCTAAGGATGCAGCACAATGTAGCAAGATAACATGGCACTAAAAGAATGGATGAAAAAGCACATGCATTTTCAACACCATGCAAGAATTGCCCATTCCAGCACAGGACCACCATTCACTTATTGCCTACCTTTATTGAAATCAAGATCACTGACTAAATTGGTAGTAATTACAACATCAACAGTTCAAGCCTCATAACCAATGATCACTTAGGATGCGCTGAGAAAGAATGACAGGAAAAACAACTTTGATTAAATTTTGTAGCCTTATTATCTTTGATATAAAGCAGTACTTACAAGATGCAAAGTAATTATTTATGGACAGATCAACAGAGATTGATAAAGATCAGCATTTAGTTTCTGAGCAATATAGAATACAATGTTGTTGCGGTTGTGAACAGATAGAGCTCATAGTACTAGCAAAAGGAAACACACTCCATCAACGTAATTGTCACAACCAATACATCTTATTTGAAAATACTAGGAATGAGCAACTACAAATCCCAGAGGAGACATTGTTCTCTTGCCAAGCTGCTGCACCAATAGACACCACTCAACTTTTCTGGCTTCCTGTTCACAGAAGCACAAACAAAACCAACACGGTTAGAAGAAAACAGGAGGCGTTCAGATGTCATGCATCTACTTGCTAACTGAATGGAATAATATCATTCAGTCACTTTATCCTGATAATCGCATGTTAACAAGTGTTCTCAATCTGAAACAGGCACAACTTCATCTTATGCTAAATATGATCATAAGTTACTCGAATAGCATACAGTCAACATCTCACAGTCACACGTCAATATTCCTGAATCATTCCAATGTCATTACCAACACCAAGTCACCATCAACTCGTGATCGCGATCTAATATTCCCAATTTGCTAAAGGGACATAATATCGGTACCTCATAATCACAAATTTTGCATAGGAATTCAACTACTGGAATCATCATTATCATTCAGTGTTCTCTCTCAGAGGTAATTAGGTACTAATAAGCACTTGTTGAAATGTAATGACTCATCGAATTAGAGCAGTCTATGAGATGAATTAACGAAGAACCTACCTGCGACCTTGTCCTCCCACCAGTAGATGAACCTTAGGTTGGCCCCCTTCTTGTCCGTCTTGTAGAGTTGGTACCAGTGCTCCGCCACCTCCGATCCGACGACGGCGCCGCAGAGAGCTCCGAAGCCCGTGGCCAGGACGACACCTGCAGGCAACCAACCCCGCCACATCTCGATCAGGGACACTCGCACACAGCACGGCACATCGAAGGTAGCTCGCGACTGGCCATACCGTGAGGGCTCTTGGAGTACTTGAGGGCGACGCCGCCGAGGTGCGCCCCACCGACGAGGGCGCCGCCGAGTGCGAACTTCCTGGATTCCCTCAGGGCCTTGAGCTGCGCAAGGGATCGGAAAAATCACACCTTTTAGACGAGCGGCCGGACGAGAACGAGAAGGATCGAACCATATATCGAGATCGGGATGGGGATGATACGGGAAGGAGGAGGTGACCTGCGGACCGTAGACGGGGTCGGAGGCGATGAACTCTTCGACGTCGGCGTCGGACCACTTGGGGAGGGGCTTGTCCCTGCCGTAGACCTTCTTGAAGTAGTCGAGGAAGGCGAAGTTTTGCGCCCAGTGCGCCTTCACGCCTTCGAAGTGCTCGGCGATCCCCATCGCCGCCGCCTTGGATTCGATTCGACGGTGAGGTGTGGTGGGGGTTGGTGTCGCGTTGCGTTGCGTTTGGTTTGGCCGGAGGAGGAGCAAGACGGCGAGTAGTAATTAATGGGCCTTCACACCGTTAGGCCCATCTTGGGCCCAAACTACTCTTGGTAATTGAAAATGGGCCGAAACCGTGTGGCTTGCTAAAAAAATGGGCCGAAACCACGGCCCACCATCACGGTCTCCTCACGCTGGAACTAAAATTTTTTAAATAACCATTTTTATTAAGAATTACAATTATGCGTAAATTTTTGGAATTTTTATAAAAGTAGATCTACGTCGTAGTTTTATCGCTGACATGGTTGGTTTAGTGACAGAGCCTTATCGTCAACCTAACTGATTATAAACCCTTGTCGACTATTTATTTGTCCACAAGGTCCTGTCACCAAATAAAATGATGATACAACTCATATTGCCAAATGAATGGTCAACGAGATTTTATGATAAATACTTCTATATAAGTGTATTTTTCATCATTTTAAATATATAGATAAAAATACAATATAGAAATACGTGTCGGGTCGAAATGTCACCTATTGAGAATGGAGGTAGGTAGCGGTCACACCTCAAATCGGCCTAGGAAAAAACGGATAATTTGCATTGAAATTTGAATTCTACACGAAATTCAAATCTCGTTGGCCGGAATACGTACATTGAGTTGACACGTGCAGCTGACACGCTGCATGTGTTTTCTCTGTGCACTTTCGCAAATGGCAGTGCCACCGTGCATCTATATTAAAATTGTATATATAGTGAATAAAATAGTTCAAGTTCTATATTAAAATTCATGTTAAAATTGTATAGTCCTGTGTCTCCTATGATGCATCGCACTCACCTCAGTTACCTGCTCGTATTAACGCGCGAGCTCTGCCTACTCGGCTACTGGCGTACTGCTACTAGCTGCACAAGCGTGGCGGTGGCGCGACCAAGATGATGGCGGCCGAGCTGCTCGTCGGGCTCGGGACGGCGTGCGCGCTCGTGGCGGCGGCGGCGGCGGCGCGGCCGTCGTTGGTGCCGGTGCTGTTCGTGTTCGGCGACTCGCTGATAGACAACGGCAACAACAACAACCTGGCGTCGCTGGCCAAGGCCAACTACTTCCCCTACGGCATCGACTTCGCCACCGGCCCCACCGGCCGCTTCTCCAACGGCTACACCATCGTCGACGAGCTCGGTATCCATGCCTGCAACCGCATATATGCATCGCCACACTCTGCTATCTAATCTATCTACCTAATTCGTCACAAACTGAGCTTCTTCCATTTCTTTTTCTCAAACTAAGCTCAGAATCTGTTCTGAACCATGCTGCGAATCAACAGTCTGAAGATTCTCAAACATCAATCTATCTATAGCTAGAGTCTCAGAGTTCAGTAAATCGATCGGGTCCTATTAATGATTTGTAGTAACAAGCACGTGTTCTTTCCTGCTTGATGTTTCTGCTACCAAATGAGAGGCCAAAGCCTTTAAGTTCAATTCTGAGCTCTGAATTTCTCTTCTGATTAGTAATCACCATGTCTGATGCTATATGCATCAGCACTGACTATCTTTTCCCGGGTGCAAAAGGTTCAGTACTTAGACTTTACAAATACGTAGACTGCACTGTACAATATACGAGTACAATCCGGTCTAACTGCAAGGTGAGAATGTGAGATGCTACTGCTGCTGTTCTTGTTGACCGACCTACTGCATTGAACCCATCGCAGGCAGAGTCCAATTTACTACTACTCGACACAGACGGGAGTAGTACACAATTGATTATCCTAGCAGATCTGAAGTACCAACAGTACAACAGTTAGCAAATGTCATTACTCATTTCCTGTTTGGAACCTGTAAAAATTTCGTGATAAGCTTGGCCGAGTTCGATCGCTTGTGAGTTCTGACATTGGGCAGTGCAGGCTCATGTTGAACAATTAATGGTTCAATGAATGAACTGAAAAACTATGCATGGAATTCATTTGGCTAACAATTTCATCTGTAATTATACTGATGGGTTAAAGATCGCTTGCGAGTATGGTTCAATGAATGAACTGAAAAACTACGCCTCGGCCGCCGCCGGCATCCTCGACGACAGCGGCGGAAACTTCGTAACGATCAATCCATGCATCCATCGATCCGTCTAGCTTGTTCTTCTTCCTCCATGAATCCTGATGAGAAACTGAGAATTGATCGGTTTGCAGTTTGCTGCAACGTAATGTTGTGCAGTTGTGCTTGCATTGCATGCAGGTGGGGCGGATACCGTTCAACCAGCAGATTCAGAACTTCGAGACCACCGTGGAGCAGATCGCTGGCGCCGTCGGTCCGGAGGCGGCGGCGGCCATGGTGGCACGGTCCATCCTGTTCGTGGGGTTGGGCAGCAACGACTACCTCAACAACTACCTGATGCCCAACTACAACACCCGCCGCCAGTACAACCCCCGTCAGTTCGCCGACCTCCTCGCCCAGCAGTACGCCGCCCAGCTCACCGTAAGAACTCGCCGACCACTGCCCTTACGCCATTACTGATCTGTGAGTGAGTGAGTGAGTGAGCTAAGCTAGAGACGATTACATCATCAATGCATCGATTATATCGATCGATGATGCAGAGGCTGTACAACGCCGGCGCGAGGAAGTTCGTGGTGGCCGGAGTGGGGTCGATGGGGTGCATCCCGAGCGTCCTGGCGCAGAGCCTGGAGAGCCGGTGCTCTCCGGAGGTCGACGAGCTGGTGCTGCCGTTCAACGCCAACGTGAGGGCCATGCTCGACGGCCTCAACGCCGGCCTCCCCGGAGCGAGGCTCGTCTACCTCGACAACTACGCCGTGTTCAAGGCCATCCACGCCGACCCGGCGGCGTACGGGTTCAGCGTGGTGGACCGCGGCTGCTGCGGCATCGGGAGGAACAGCGGCCAGGTCACCTGCCTGCCATTCATGCCGCCCTGCGACGACCGCCAGCGCTACGTCTTCTGGGACGCCTTCCACCCGACGGCCGCCGTCAACGTGCTCATCGCCCGGCAGGCCTTCGACGGCGGCGCCGATGTCGTCTCCCCCATCAACGTCCGCCGCCTTGCAAGCCTCTGAGACGTCTCATCTAGCTAGTAATATGTAGCATATGTGTGTTTGCATCGATCAAACCATCAATAGCAGCAGCTAGCAATAAGCTAATCAGATCATGCATGAGAGTGTGCAGTGCACACCTTCAGACAAGCCACTGAACTGATGCCACTAGTATTTCTTCCTGTGATTTTCAACAACTTTGTCATGCTTGCTGCTACTATGGCATCTGAAAACTGGCAGTGTGGCACGTACTAAATGGCACAGATTATTTTCCTTCCAATTGGCCTATGAAATACTGGGCTTATGATAAGAATCTTCTGTACAATGCACAGCCTGACTACTTGATTGCTGTAGAATGTTCAGGCCGCAGCAGAATTGACAGTTCTGTCATGGCCAATCTGGACTGACATCCAGTACTGTCCGTTTATCTGCTTTTCTTGGCTATGTGCACGAGTGCATACTAGGCTTTACTAGCTTCAGCCTAGATGCAGAGGTTGATCAGAATTCAGAATTCAGAACGAGGAGGTTTCTTGAGTTTTCCGTCCTTACAAGTCAATGAAATAACCTCATGCGCATCATTCAGATTTTTCAGATTTCGCACGATGCTGAAACATCATACAAAGTACAAAGTATGATGCTTCCCGTCCCATCAATGAAACGCATTCATTTCTATACATGATGCGCAGTCCAATCGATGAAGCAACTCAAAGGGATATCTGGCGGTATTCAGATTTTTCAGTACACATCCCTAGCTAGCTTAGTGCTAAGTGATGATCTGCCAGTGAATACTGAACACATAGAGTGTTTCAACCACTATGTGCAGAGCTTGTCAACTAACACTAACAATTACATACTCTAATTCATAAGTTTGTAAACGTATCTAATATGTATATTCTGTGATAAAATAATCTCCAATATTATGTCCATTGAACATATATCACTAGTATTTCCAATCTTTGTTCCTTACAAGTCAACTAACATCACATCAAGCATATCTGAGATTAGTCTGAGTTATCCACGCCATTTCGCACGATGCTGAATTGATGATTTGCTGAAGCGTATGACGCACAGTCCAATCAACCAAACAGCTAGTAGATGGGAGATAACAACACTACTCATCTAGCATTCAGATTTTCCAGTATCTCACTAGCTGAGCTTAGTGGTAACAATAGTCTACTAGCTAGTGATCCAACCACTACAGCATAATGCAGAGCGAGCTTGTGGACATATATATGCCTGGACCTATCATATCTTGCATGCTCAGTCTGTGATCAATTCAACCATATACTAGGTGAATGCTCAGTGACGCAGGCGCATTTTGTGCATCCATGCATGGCGGCTAAACCTTCCTGCACTATGGCACACTATGCAATTTCAGAATTCAGAAGTGTTCTGTTCAGAATGCCAATTACTGAATTTCCAGGCAAGCACGCACGCGTGCAACCAGCTCGCTCGTTCAGAAAGAGAAGCTAAATTAAAAATGAACAGAGAGTGACCCATCACTTCGCCGCTGCTGCGACGATGGCAACGGCGATCGATCGACAGCTAGGTGATCACGGTGATGCATGGCATTTGGCCATGCATGGATGCCAATCTGCAGATGCGACGCCCACATTCCTCTGACGAAAAGTTTCATCGGTTGGTTGCTTGACGTTGGGAATTTTATATTGTTGTGATTTCATGCAGTTGCGTCGTCGTTGATGCATTGCATGACACTAGCTAGAACGTGCGCCGCCCTCTCGTCTTATTCAGAGGCTGAACAAAAAACTAAAGCTTTTTGACTCTTGCTATAGCAACATTGCTTGTTGTGGTTTTGGGAACGTGAGATCGATCGATCTACCGCTTTTAGTGGCTGGCCGGCCTGGTTTTGGATTCATGCATGTCGTGCACTAAGTACAATTATATATGGGTCAATTTACGGTACCCGTATTACCTCCCAGCGATAATAGTTGAAACTAATCTAGATCATTGATTAAGTGTGTTTAAAATAGTTAATTAAAAAAATGGACTAATCGGCTTGATTATGAAAAGTAATCTATATATATATCGTCCGTACGGAAAGTTTGTTGGTTATTTCCTTTTTTCTACTGCATGCAACAATTAATCTGCTAGCATGTAAAGAAAGTAATTAATTGCTACATGTATATGGGTCCGCACATATTAAAGGAATGCTATATGACCTTTACCTCTAGGAGGTAACATGTCACCGATATTAAATCTGAGCCGTTGAATCATATAAATTAGATGGTCCACAAAATTTAGAATCACCATAAAACTTTCATTATATATGCTAAATTATACCTTAGCTGATAAATTGCACATAATTTAGATCCCATTTAGCACAACTCTAGATCAACTATTTTTAAGCTGATCAAACTTAATTAGCTATTTCGAGCTTGTGATTGGATCATGAGTATTTAGTTGAGCTATCTGATTTAATTTATTTAATACTAGAAATAGAAATTTAAATTATTTTATTTTATTATACAAACTCTAGCTTCAACGACATTGCATTCGTGCAGCAACTGCAGCTATAAATAGAGCATGTATATGCTCAGTGATCACTCACTCACTCACTCATCTTCTTCTACCACCTGTCATCTCTTCTAGCTCGTCACTCCAGTGAAGGTGAACAAGATGAGGGCTGCGGCGGCGAAGAACCTCGTGAGGCTGTTGATCCTGGTGGAGGTGGTCGTCGGGCTCGCCGGGCCCGGCGCGGCGGCCCTGAGCATGGACTACTACGGGATGAGCTGCCCGTTCGCGGAGATGGTGGTGATGAGCGTGGTGAACCAGGCGGTGATGGACGACCCGACGCTCGCCGCCGGGCTGCTCAGGCTGCACTTCCATGACTGCTTCGTCCAGGGCTGCGATGCGTCAGTGCTAATCGACTCCACGCCGGGGAACACGGCGGAGAAGGACGCGCTGGCGAATAAGAGCCTCCGCGGCTACGAGGTCATCGACCGGATCAAGCAGATACTGGAGATGCAGTGCCCCGGCGTCGTCTCCTGCGCCGACATCCTCGCGCTGGCAGCTCGAGATGCCGTCAACATGGTGAGTCGGGCCGTCTCATCAACCGTGTCAATTAATTGTACGCATGCACACGCAGGGTGTACATGAGCTTAACGACGGCGGGCCATGGATGAATGCAGGCGGGAGGGCCGTACTACGGCGTGCCGGTGGGGAGGAGGGACGGGACGCGGTCGAACGCGGCGGACACGATCGCGCTGCCGGCGCCGACGCTGAACGCGACAACGCTGATCCAGATGTTCGGGTCGCACGGGTTCACCACGCAGGACATGGTGGCGCTGTCCGGCGGGCACACGCTCGGGGTGGCGCACTGCGCGTCGTTCAAGAACCGGCTGGCGACGGAGACGACGACGCTGGACGCGTCGCTGGCGTCGTCTCTGAGCAGCACGTGCGGCGCCGGCGGGGACGGGGCGACGGCGACGTTCGACCGGACGAGCAACTGGTTCGACGGCGTCTACTTCCGCGAGCTGCAGCGGCGGCGGGGGCTTCTGACCTCTGACCAGACGCTGTTCGAGTCGCCGGAGACGCAGCGGATGGTGAACATGTTCGCCATGAACCAGGCCTACTTCTTCTTCGCCTTCCAGCAGGGGATGCTCAAGATGGGGCAGCTTGACCTCAAGGAGGGCACCCTCGGCGAGGTCAGGACATCTTGCAGGCTCGTCAACTAATACACTATCTTTCTAGCTATATCCGCCATGGCCGCCGCCACCGCCGCCGACCTAAAATAGCTAGCTTGCCGGGAATGCTACAGTACCCAACTATACTGTTTGCCATATGTAACAAGTTCCAAGCTTGCCGGAAATGCTACAGCAGCTGGTATAGTTTTGGCTATATATAGTGGTATATGAAAGCTTGTAAAACAAACATGGCTGATATGTATTGCTTCCGTTACATATTATAAGTATGAATCAAACTTATCTAACTTTGATCGATTTATAGAAAAATATACAACAATTACAATGTACATACATTTTTTATTTAAATTTAGTCAAAATCATATAAATTTGACTTAAAAAAGGTCAAATAACTTGTTACTGGTACCAGAAGCTAGACAAAATTGAAGGGGAGTACAATCACGCATAGCATTGTGCTGCAAAATAGACTAGTTTTTGCACCTCAAATCATCAATGCCTCTTTGGATTAGCCGTAGTACGAGTGGAGGAGGCAAGTTTAGGGATTTTATATTTTGCCATCCCACATAACATTAGAGCCCACGTATCATCGTGTTAAAATCAAAAGGATATTATTAGTGTGACAAATTATCAGTTTTTTTATTTATGCGTTTTTGTTTCTAGTAATATGGACTTATCCATGTGGAATGGAGCGAGATTACTAGCTGCCAAACAGGCCGAAACGGTAACCTATAGCTTGGCTGGCCCAACCACAGTAGAAGAAGGCCCACAGGTCAAATGGGCTCGGCCGGGTCAGGTTGAGTTCGAGTTTGGTTCTGG